>JAQGCP010002073.1:0-11040 GCA_034699885.1 Acrobeloides thornei | reverse complement strand
AAAATGTGCGCAATCGATTTCTAGCATAGAAAAACCCCCTAGAACAAGTTTTTAGCCGATTTTATAGCATTTTTGGGGGTGTCGGAACTTTTTGCACACTTTCGACTGCCGTGCTTTAAACACTTTTTTCATGGAAATTGAAATCGCGCAAAAAAATAAAGTTTACCTAGGGACGGCCAGGGGTCTATGGAGACCCTGTACGCCAAAAACCGTCCACCCATCATTTTTCGAGTTTTGGGGGGAAATTCAAGCTTATAATTAATTATTGAGTCAGAAGTCATATCATGGTTTTCTGGCACGATCTTTGCACATACCTCAAAAATCGAGTTTGAAGACCCCCTGACCGTCCCTAGTCCTAGCTAAACATATTCTCCATTCATGATGAAAATGTAAGAAATTTTGGCCCATGCAGTCATCTGTAATTTTCACTGTACAGCATAGGAGTATCGAGGGGGTGGGGATAAGTCGTCCAAATCCAAAAAATGTAATTTTTTTCCTAATCTTCCTTACTCCCTCCTCATAATTTTTTTGTTGAAAATTTTCGAGGTGACCCTCAAAATGAAATACTGGACACGCCTCTGCTGTACAGCCTATATAGGGATTTTATGTGCTTAAAAAAAGAAACATATTTTTATCAAAGTATTAATAGATATGATAAAAAAATAGCGCTAATTGATTCCTCGTATATGAATTACTATATAAAAGTGTCGTTATTTTCATTTTTGGCCGAAAGAAAAAATACTTCTCTTTTTAGGGCCCAAATCCCCGATATAGGCCTGTATAAGAAAAAAGTAAGATGACTGCAATGGGCAAAATTTCTTTCATTTTCATCATGGAGAACATTTTTTAGCTAGGTTTCGTAAAAATCCGGGTGTGGCAGATCTTAAGAATCTTTTGTAAGTTATTAAAAATTAAAAATAATCGTAAAGTAAAAATAACCAAATAAATAAAAAATCGTTTAGCTTTTATATATGTTAGCGTCAAAGCTGAAAATTCATTCATTTCATAAAAGCCTAGGGCCTAGGCTTTTCTGAAATGACTGAATTTTCAGCTTTGACGCTAACATATACAACTGTGTTAAATATCTACTGAAAGTAGCGGAAATAAGTAAAATGTTAGAAAAATTTATGGCTTAATTTTTTCTATAAAGAAAAAACTTTTTTGAATTGACCCTTAAAACATCGGGAGAATGTGATCTAACAATAAAACTCTCAGTATCAAGTTGTGTGAAATAATTGATAAAATAGAAATTACCATTTTTTATTGAATGAAATGCTACGCCAGCATCAAAATATTTTTTCTGTCCAGCGTTAATTTTTTCGGTTAATCTAGTTGAACTTAATGTAGTTTCCCTGAAATGTATATTAAATAATTTACTATTAAATGTTTTTCCGTAGTACCGATACCTGGTAACTGTGAAGTCTAGAGATGAGGGGGGGGGCCTACCATCGATCGACTGGAAGGAGTCGAATAACTCTCATATCATAGAGGTACTGTGGGATGTTTATATCTTATGATAGCATATGTTCTCTTATGTTTGTACATACCTGAGCCGATAACAAGTGAGAGGCGTTCGTCTAAACATCTATCGCTAGCCTCGAGCTAGCTTTCCGTTAGTTCGTCTTTCACTTGCTACCGAGTCTCATAGGATCGATATAGATAGTGAATAAATATTTTTCGGGAGTTCTCATACAAAACATCTGTCATAGTACCCACCAACCAAAGTATCCACCCACCCTCCAAGATAAATGGTACCCATTTTATTTTGCGGATCCTTCAAAAATTTTTTCACATTCATAAAATTTTGTGTTTGAACGACTCATTGGAACTCATTATTGAAACTACTGAAAAAATATTTTTTCCTCATAAAGATATCGATTCTTAAACAAATTTACCATTTTTTACCAAAAAATTAATTTAACTTTTTTTAAAATAGATATCTCAATGAGGAAAAAAGATTTTTTTATGCATTTTTGATTCTTGACCCAGAAATTGAATTATTGAGATTATTATTCGAAAAGTTCCCGGATTTCATGACTTTTTAGAAAAAAAATGATTCTTTTCCTAAAAAAATGACTCTCTTAGAGGTAACTTTATGCGGGGAATCGATTGCACGGATTCCCGAAGCGTGAAAACGATTCCTTGGTCATGATTCAGGGAAAAATAGGTTTTTTAGATTGAAAATTCCCTGAAAAGGATTGGATAAGCGTTTTCACGCTTCGGAAATGCGCTCAATCGATTCCTCACATAAAATTACCCTTAAATGAGTTATTTTTTAGGAAAAAATATATTTTTTTAGGAAAAAAATTTTCCGGATTCAAAGTCATGAAAAATTTAGTAACTTTTCGAACAACTAATACTTAGTAGGATACTTATTACTTACCCACATTCTGATCTTAGATCATGATGTTCCAATACAAGTTCTAAATTAAAAAGAGTTACAATAAAACCGGATCAAAGAAGGGTTGATGATAAAATAAAGTTTAAAAAAAGTCGATTTTCGACTATTTATCCTATTTTGTTTGTGCAAATAGTCGATAAAAATTTCTTAAGTCAACTTTTTAGCAAGTTTTAGAAAAAAAATCGACAAACTCTAATGGTAATGTTTTTCCCTAAATTGTTAAGAGAAAAAAGATCTACCGAAATTCAAAAAGTACGATTTTGCGACTTTTTTCAAGCCCCAATAGAAAAGTTTAAACTTTTTATATGAAAAAATATTAAACGAGAAAATTCTGTCTGTGTCCCGATCTCCGTTCCCTGACATCTGGGATCGTTCCAGACTGTTTTAAATTGTTCCTGAGGCTCAAAAAACATATCTGTAAAAAATTTTTGGGGTATCCCTATGGAAAAATTTTTTCGGGGGTACCCCTATTTTTAAAGGGCAAAAAAACAAAAAAAAATTTTTTCTCCAAATCATGTCATCAAGGGGTCTAAAATATTCCCTATGAAATTCTGAGCAACTTTAATTCGCTTGAAAATGCTTTGCTTCGCCTCGGCTGGGAGATCTTTCTCTCGGTTTTGGTGGGAGGAGAGGCCATCGCCTCGGCTGGGGGGTCATCGCCTTGGTTGGGTGGGGGATGAGGGATCTTCGCCTCGGCTAGGGGGAGGCGTCTTCGCCTCGAATAAGTTGTGGAGGGGGTTGTTGCTCCGCCTTGGCTGGGGTGGGTTGCTTTGCTTTGGCTGTGGTGGGGTCTTCTCCTCGGCTGGAGAGAGGGGGAAGGGGCGTATTCAACTCGGTTGGGGGGCCTTCGCTCTATTCCCGAGCGAAGCTCGGTCTTCTTGTACTGAAAAAATACGTAGAAATGTTTTAAAAAATTAAGAACTTCGTATTTTCAATTAAGAGTTATAAGCTAACCTTCTTTGATTTTTTTAAACTCTAAAGCCACATCTAGAAATTCGTTTAAACTTTTATCATCATTTGGCATATAATGTGGAACAATAAAATCAAAATATTGAGGAAACTCTAAAAGTTATAGTGTAGAAAAAAGGTTTTCCTTAATCCATTATGTATTATACCGAGGGGCCTGCGGGTTAAACTCGCAGGAAAAAATATCAAAGCAATGGAGCTCGACTTACGACCTTGTCACTTGCGCTACGGGGCTTGGCCTACGTCCCGCTCTCCTGCGCTAAGAGCTCGGCTTCATTATCTGCTCTACAGAGCTCGGTCTCGCCGCTACACGCTTATCCTTTTCTCTGACTCAGAGTCAAGAAAGCGTTTTCACGGTCCGGGAATGCACATAATCAATTTTTCACCTATAAAAACTTCTAGCAAATCGATTTTCCGGTGACAATCGGAAAAAATTTTTTCGTAAAAATCTCCCTTTATAATTTGAGGAGAAAAAATCGAAAACATTTCCTAAGAAACATTTTAGAAACGTTTTAAAGCGAAATCAAAATCATTGAAAAAAATTGTCCATACAAAACATGAAAAAATCCACAAAAAATTACTTTTTTGACGATATCTCAAAATCTAACAAGGAAATTTGGGTTGTCCACGAATAAAAGTTGCTTAGAATTCGATGAGGAATATTTTAGATCCTCGATGAGGCGATTTGGAGAAAAATTTTTTTCAATTTTTACATATAGGGCACCCCCGTAAAATTTTTCCAGAGGGGGCACCCAAAAAATTTTGTTGCAAACATGTTTTTATCGTGTCACGAACACAATGACACCAAGATCGACCTCCGTGCATTTACCGTAACGGTGATAGCGGACTAACGAACGAACATACCTTACTGTTTTAATAAAAAAGATATAATCGGTATAGAAAATTTCAGATGTCTTTTTTTTAAATCACCAGCGTCGTTAATTATTGGGGGAACCAAGGGAAACTTTTCCTCCCAAACATGAAAAATTTATTAAGAAAAATGATGTTTTTCTCGAAAATCTTGAAATTTTCTTAACTTCTTCCTCCCCTCCCCCATCTCAAATTCCCCCTCCATTTCGACTAAAGTTATGACGCTGGAAATTACTACTAAACTTACCATTGATACAAACGATAAGCTTCATGAATATGTCTATTTGAGTACTAAAAAGCTTTTGACGATCTACAAAAAAAATTTCCAATAAATTTTCATTAACAAAATCTTTTGGAAATAAAGCTGTGATGTTGTCGAAAAAGTCTTGAGGATCATATTCCCAATTTTCATTGCTTTTCATAGCAAGTGACTCGTACACATTCAAAAGACAAGAACTAACTTCTGTTAAGTATCTTATCCAAGATGCTTGTTTATGTAGATATTCTTCTATTTTTTGCAACTCTGAATAATTCAACTTCATATCGTTTTTCGCTAAATTTTAATACATGAAGTTTTTTTAATAATAAAGATCATTATAATGCGGTTTTTTATGCTGAACACGAATATCATTCTCAAAAAAATTTTTAGTCTCGAAAGCCATTATTTTGAAAAATATCTATTACCTTACAAGATGGAAAAGAAGGTATGACGAAAAGTGGGTGAAAAATCCTAGAAGTTGAAAAGTTCTAGGAGTGAAAAGTTCGCGACCCATATCAAAAGGTACTATGACATTTTTCACAGTCAGTTATTTTTCACGTTCATTTTTTTCATAAGGGCGTTTCACAGACATTTGTCACCAATTTTTTGCTTCTCTAACTTTTGGCTTTTGAAAAATAGCTTGTGAAAAATATCCGAGTGAAAAATGTTTGTGATAAATGAACATTAAAAACGATCATGAAAAATTCTGTGAAAAATGTCCTAGTGCCATATCAAAATACCTTTCCATGCATAGCTGGCAAATGTTTGGCATGCCTTTTCATGCCGTTCAGCTAATTCAAATAATTTTTGAGTGTTGGGGAATTCTTTCGATCCAAAAATATCTAAATTGTAACAAAAAGCGTCTCTTAAATAAGCCTTAAACAAATACTTTGCAAAAAAGTGTTTATAGAATCCACACATTCTATATTTTCCAAAATTTTAGAATCCATGTTTTCTTTATTAGTAAAAAATTAAATTCTTATAGTAGTAAAAAAGAGTTTAAAAAATCGATTCTTGTCGATAAATATATACAAGCGAGTGATAAAAATCGCATAACATGTGACTTATAATGAGTGTAGCAAGAATATATATGATTTTATTTGTTCAAAGCTTATGAAAAAAACTCAATAAACAATTTAAGAGATATTTTCTGTGCAAATCGAAGATCCACTATACAAAATTCGATCAATAAGAAATTTATTTTTTATAGAGTAAATTGTTATAAAAAAAATGAACTTATTCTTCATTTCTATTTGTTTAAATAGAGTTCAAATTTGTTAAACATCCCTCACCACTTAGCGCATCTTTTTGCCACGATTCCTTTAAAATGCACCATTTGTCTTCTTTAATAGAATCCAATTCGGACGAATATTTAGTTAAATATTTTATAATATCTTTAAAATTTGGACGTTTTGTTCTTGCTCGATTTGTACAATTTTCAATTAACCTAAGAAAGAAGCGAGGTGCACCAACTAATTGTGATAATTTAATTTTCCTAAATTATTTAAATTTTTATAAAAACTTTTTTATTCTTACATGGCAGATATTTGATAAGGTATTGTACCAGACATAGTATTGCTAATATGAGCATAAGGGGCTTCCTCTGCTAATAGACTCCAAAGAATAACTCCATAGCTCCATACATCCACAAATCTAAATAAAACGTTCAAAATTTAATGAAAAAATACATAGCAAAGATATAAAATATACAATTTTTAAGAGACGATTTCTCGAATATTCATAGCTTAATGAGAAAAGATCGGTTGCGTTTCAAGTTCGATTTATTTCGAGAGAATACTGCATGAGATTATTTTTTGGTGGTTTCACTTATGGATCTTTCAGCCTCGGTTCGAATACAGGCCGGATCCTAATTTTTTGCATCAAGTAATAAATATAAGAATTTAATAAATATGTTTATTAACAATTTTACAAAAAATCTTCGATGTTGGTGACAAAAAAATATTGGTGCTGAAAAAATATTTTTGGTGCTGGAAAAAATATTTGCGGAAATTTTAATTCAAACCTTTATTTAAAGTGATTTTTTACTAGTTTAAAATTCACAAAATACATAGAAAATGGGTGGTCTTGAGGTTCTGACAACGATTTAAAAAAATTGTATTCTCAAATTGACTCGAAATGTTGTTAAAAATTATCCCATGCATTATTCTCTCGAAATCAATCAAACTTGAAATGCAACCGAATCTTTAAGGCCTTGTCACTTAGTACTTCGAATGTCCAAGAAAGCGTCTCTTAAACTACTAGTAGGCGACAAAAAGAATGTCGTTTTTTTATATGTAACTTTGAAGATTTATATTTCAGCATACAGGTCGGCTTAAAAGTTCTGACCGTTAGTGTTTATTATTGAAGGTCATTGCGAGACCTTTCAAAATTATCCCCATCATGACACTATGAATAGGGACTCCTGAGGAGATATGAAGCTTTGAAGTCCAGACTCAAAAAGGCCAAAAAATAGTATCTTCACTTCAAAAAATTTTGAGCGAAACTCATGTTTTCGTGTCAATATCCAGACTTTTAAAAAAATTGGAGTCTCAAGATGTACCCTAAGTTTAAAATGTTGATATTCGCTATAAAACTCGTTTTTTACGAAATTTTCCATGTTCCTAATGTTTTTCTAAGCGGGGAATCGATTGCGCGCATCCCCGAACCTTGAAAACGCTTCCTTCATCTTGATTCGGGGAAGGAATCGATGAAACAAGGGTTTTCAAGCATTGAAAGTGCGATTTTTTTGTTTTTTCCCTGAATCAGGGTCAAAAAAGCGTTTTCATGCTTCGGGAATGTGCGCAATCGATTCCC
This sequence comes from Acrobeloides thornei, assembly GCA_034699885.1. Classification (NCBI taxonomy): domain Eukaryota; kingdom Metazoa; phylum Nematoda; class Chromadorea; order Rhabditida; family Cephalobidae; genus Acrobeloides; species Acrobeloides thornei. The sequence goes on along the minus strand of JAQGCP010002073.1, from coordinate 3,730 downwards.
CACCTAGAAAAACCTAAGAATCGATGGTTTTCTCATAAAAATTCGAAAATGTTTGATTTTCGCTTCAATACACCGATTCCTTCCCTGAATCAGGGTCAAGGAAGCGTTTTCGCAATTTGGAAGTGCGCGCAATCGATTTCCCGCATAAAATTACCCCTAAACATTATCATTTTATAAAAAATCGATTAGCGCAAGAAAAAATTTTCATGACCCCCATGTTTCCACCACTAGCCCGATAGGGGGTCATGAAAATTTTTTCGGAACTTGAACCAATCGATTTCTCGTGCCCGAAAACCACCGAGTATCAAAAATCAGCCAATTTGGAGAAAAAAATTCATGACCCCCTGTTTGTGCACCTATGTTTCATAACAAGAATAAGATTTCAGTACCATGTGACGAATTGTCCTGACAAGAATATTATGAATAGTAGTCAACTTCAACCGCAAAGAACGTTCATAGATGAACTGATAAATGTGTTTCAATTTTTTGATATGGAAGAGCTAGAGAAGTTGCGTTTTGTTTCTCATCGATGGAGTACAGCTATTGAGGATTATAAAAATATTTTACCATGCATTCCCGTGTGTAAGCATATTATATGTAAGGTTTTCAATCATCCTTATAAGACATCACATAGGTGAGTAAAACACCAGGTGCAATGTCTCACAATCGCCTGGTTTTGTGATTGTATTAGGTTGTTCGAAAAGTTCTATATGCTTCAAAATCATATATATGTTACCGGCAGAATTGAGAACCCGGTATCTCAGAGACGCCTAGGCAGAACTGAGATTCTCAGCTCTGCCTAGCAGGGTTGGGATTTCCCCGAATTTATCCAGATTTCCCCAGAATTACTTGGTTTGAAAATTTTAAAAGGTCGAAAATTACAGAAATTGGCTTTTAAAATACAAATTTTCAACCGTCTTTTTGGGGGTGAAGAAGAAATTTTAAATTTTTTTCATTGTCATTTTCGGATTCCTTGCATCAGAAATGGGGGTTATGACCTCTTTTGATAGCAATTATCGACAAAACCCCACTTCCGCACTGTATCTTTAAACAATATAAGCCATTTGTAGATATTTACTTTTCTGGAACTCGAAATGAATCTGATGGAACTCTGAATTATATTCAACGTAATTTAAACAACCTCTCTTTAAATGGAGTGAAGAGATACACATTTCCTACCAAATGGAATTTTCCCAATATGGAATATGGAAACTTCCCAAACCTTGCTATATGCGGAGATTCTTATGCGGGTTTTGAAGAAATCAAGTTAAATGAAGTCTTGTCTCAAACGGAATTTGAAAATCCAAAAACTCGGCTGTTGCACCTTATTATAAACGCAGGATCTTTCTATACATTGCAATCACTGGCTCGACGAAGAACAACACCATTAATTATACGAACGCTTGATATTGATCATAATGGTCCATATTCAAAGATGGAACAATTCTTTAGATATTCTTTTTTATTTGTAAAAAGGATTCACCCAAGAGAAATCAATTTGCATATTCATTTAAAATATAAACAGTGAGTAGTCTATTTGGTTGATATACATTTCGAAAGTGAACGTTTCGGAAGATCAGGACACATTTCGAAAGTGATTTGATCAAACAATTTTTGCCTTAGTGGGATCGAACCTGCGGGCTCAACTTTGCTTATCTTGCCAGATCGGATGGGCTGCGCTTTGGATCTCTTGGCCATCGCCCCCGGTCCTTTTTCCCAAAAGGAATCTACTTCCGAAATATCACAAGAAGCCCCAATCACTTTCGAAATGTATATCAACCGTATATTTGTCAAACAGTGTCTGATTTACAACTTGATTTGTCATGACTCAAGTCAAAATTGAAAAAGTTGTCAAACTTGTCTACTCTCTTTTAGGAAAGTATCTCTTAAAGGTCGTCTAGACCTTTACGATATTCACATACCGTGTAAACTTTCAGTATGGTTTTGGGCATATGGGAACTCGGAGCCTGAATTGGATTCTGTTGAACTAGTGAATTTTATTGGATATCATCAATTTGAGACCAAAAATATCATCAAGCGAAATTTCCACTTATTCCGAATGAATGTTTTAAGCAACGTGAAGAGAAAGTTCGATAACTTTGCATTCTTATTAATCAAAGTATGTCATTTCAATATATTCATGATCAAAACCTATTTAGAAATTTCTGGACACGAACGTGCAAGAATTCTTTAAGATCATCCATTTTGTGGAGATTCAATCTGAGCTGGCTTATCTTTGGCGCGCAAGTTTTGAACTTAAAAGAAATGTGGAAATTGTCACGCTTGATGGTGTCCCACATAAGTTGGACTATGTTGTTCGAGAACATGATGGATGGAAATTGGGAATTGAACTTGTCAAACTTCCTGCCTCGGAGAATTTTTTGACTGTATTTTTCTATGTGTATTCGAATAAAGTTTAGTCAACACAGCTATTCAAAAGGAAAAGTGACACACATAGCTTTTTTTTATCTTGCTGAAAATGATCATAACAATTTTTGATGAAAAATGGCAAATTTGTTGTAAAATATTTTTTAATTTTTATGAAAAATAGGAAATTTGAGTGAAAAAATAGAAGTTTAGAGAAAAAATTTTTTGCTGACATCTGATTTTTACGAAAAATTTTTCTCCGAATCATTTCAAAAACATTTCTAATCGATTTTTCATGGTTGCTTCAGACTCTTTGATTTTGGTCCGATCGAAAATTCTTTAATCCTGCTGAGATATTTTGTCTGAAACTTCTTCTTCAGACACTGAATTTCAGACATTTCTAATCAGACAAATTTCAGACAATCTAGTCAAATTTAGTAAACATTTCAGACACTTTTCAGACACCTTTCAGATATTTTTCAGACAGCTTACAAGGAATGTTCACTAAGTGCAACACCCCTATGACCGAACCGAGTATACGTCGTTTTAGTTCACTGCATGACATTATTTTTTAGCCGCAATCTGGATGCCATCCTGAAGAAAAGTTTTGAGCTACGGTCATCACAATATTATGATCTTATATTGTACATAGGGGTCATTTTGTCGGAAAACCGGTTTTCTAGGGGTAATTTTATGCGAAACATTCCTGAAATGTGAAAATGCTTCCATGATCCGGAAAAGGGGTAATTTTACAAGTTATGGAAATACAAGGGGGCGTAAAAAACGAGCAATCGATTTCCCGTGCAATTTTACCTTTAGAAGTATGTTTTTTCATTAAAAAATCGAAAGTTTTGTGATTTTCGCTTCAATACACAACTTATTTTTCTTGAATCAGCGTCAAGGAAGCGTTTTCACGCTTCGGGAATGCGCGCAATCGATTCCCCATGCAAAATTACCCCTATAGGCGTCATTTTTAGAACAAAAATATAGGAATCCAAAATCATCAAAAAATCACGAAAGTTCTCGTTTTTTGACTCATCTAGTAGTACTTTATGTGAATTTTAACATATCTTAGAACCCTACCTATGACAAAGTCGATATACCATGATGAAGCTGGGATATTCTAGTGGAAAGATTTTTTGTTATGGGCTCCGGAGTGATTTGTAGACTTCTTGACAATCAGTAATTAGTTCCAGGGAGATGAAGAGTTGACACATGGTCATAATTTTTTTGTCTGAAAATTCTTGCGCCATTCGATTCCCCGTATCGAAAAACCCTGTACACAGTTAATTACTGATGGGTCCCCCCTCTAAACCAATTCCAAAAAATAGCCAACTTCAAACGCGATTATCTCGACAACGAT
>JAQGCP010002072.1:0-11041 GCA_034699885.1 Acrobeloides thornei | reverse complement strand
TGCACCGCCGATCAACTAGCCGTGCCGACCGCCTGCACCGCCGATCAACTAGCCGTGCCGACCGCCTGCACCGCCGATCAACTAGCCGTGCCGACCGCCTGCACCGCCGATCAACTAGCCGTGCCGACCGCCTGCACCGCCGATCAACTAGCCGTGCCGACCGCCTGCACCGCCGATCAACTAGCCGTGCCGACCGCCTGCACCGCCGACTCAACTAGCCGTGCCGACCGCCTCCAGCGCCGAGCCGTGAAATTGCCTGCTCCGCCAACCAGTCCAAGCTGACGATCCCACCGACTCCGCAACCGAGCCAAGGATCCACCCACGGACCAAACCAAGCTCAAGGCCCACCTCAAGGTTTCAGGCATCCACAACTAGCCATAAGAGGAGGAAGAAGACCAAATCAACCACGTCCCAGTCAACAGCAGCAACAACAACCAAGCCGCCGCTGAACAATCGACGGAAGAAGAATCATCTCCGACAACAAATCCGTCGCCTGTTCAAGAACCGCCCCAGACCAAGACTACTGGGCAAGCACGACTACGGGTCCAGCCTAAGAATCCTACTCCAGAGCTACAGACCTCCAAGGAATTGCAAACATACCAGTAAGATTTTTTCCAGACTGGTCACTCCAGGCCCAAATACTCCGTGAAAAGTCTTTAAAAAAGCGCCCAATCGACGGGTGGGACTCCAAAACACTAGTACTCCAAAGCAAGAGGGATCAGGAGAGGGCAGCGCTAGCTATCAAAGCCACTATACACGAACTCCTGATAGCACCCCAAGAGCAAAAAAGACTACGCGTAAACACTAACTTCTTAAAACGTTTAGTGAGTTCCACACAACGAACAAAGCCAAAGGCACCGCCGCCCAAGTCCAAGACGTCAAGCAAAGAAGACTTTAACCAAGCCATATTAGACTTGGAAAAAGAAGTGGGACGCTATCCACTCAGCCCGATCCGTGAACCAACTCGAAGCCGTACTCCACCCCGAAACCGCACCCCAGCACGCAGCCGAAGCCGCACTCCGGTGTCAACAAGCTCCCACGCCAGCCGACTAGCCGAAGAAATCAGCCAACTGGTACAACGCCACCAAGTCGACCGAGTTGCACTCAAGGACATCATCCGAAGGGCCGAACGAGTTGAGAAAGACATCTCAATCATAAAAAATTTTTTGAATAAATTGTAATCGTGTGGCTCACTGATCAGCCAATTTTTAAATAAATTTGTTGACTAACCAAATTTCCACACACAAAAAAATGGTTATCACACGAGAGGAATCCACACACTCAAAATTTGAACAAAGGGGCGATCCTAAGGTATCTGAGACTGAAGATGAGTCGTCATCGGGAGGATATCGTTCATTAATAGGTCTTTCAAAAAATCGTTTAAAGAAAATTTTGCAAGATACAGCTAACATAAAACTCAATTTCTCTGAAATAGCCGACTCAATCGAGAAAGTGAGCGCCATGCGCGATGCTATTCGGAGTTTAGAAACATATATCACAAAAATAAATGCTGAGACCTCTCGATTAGAAAAATACAACTCATCATGGATGACTCTCCAGGCCGGGTACAGCGACAAATCGTTACGCGAAGAGGACGTCAAGGTCTATAAAGCTACAGCCACAGGCCCCAATGGATTCATTACCATGTTAGACGATGCCTACGCTACCGTGAGCGATCTCGAGCTACGTAAGATAGAAGTACAAGCTGTCATCGACCAAGAAATGTCCAGACTACAAACAGCAACAGTTCCACAAACGCAGCCGGCTCTACAACACCTCCCCGCTACACAAATGCCACCATCAGCTCAAAGCTTCATGTATAGAGTACCACAATTAGAAGTATGCAAATTTGATGGAGAAATTTTAAAGTATCGTGGCTGGAAGGAGCGCATGAGAACCGCGATCTTGGAACGAAACGACTTGCCGGATGACGTAAAAATACAACTGACCATTGATAGATTGGAGGGTAAGGCCGCAAAATGGGTCCAAGGCATCAAAATCGAAGGACGAAACCTGCAGCTAATCTGGTCAATCCTTGACGAACACGGCGGAGACGACTCTCATTATAAAATTGCTCTCCATAAAGAATTGCAAGGACTATCATGCCATAATGAGCACGTCGCTGCAGCGCGTGCATTCTACGATGAACTAGAAAGTATACTACGTCAACTCGAATATATAGGAGAATCAGTGGAGAACAACTACCTCTATGAGTGTATTATGGCAAAGCTTCCTCGCTGGATCCTCAACGACGTCCTCAATTCACATTACAATGGCAAGGTAAAGGATCTTCGAAAGAAGATTCATGAGCTAATAATGAAGCGTGAAGAAGTCGATAGGTACCGCGCGCTCTACCAAGCATCAGGACGAGTCAACGACAACAAGTCGAAGGACAAACCAACCAAAGAAGTGGCCGCCGCGGTAACTACAAACTCCAATTCCTTGCAGAAGCAATCCGGGAAAGAAAACAAATCCAAAAAGACTTACAAAAAACGCGATCCCTACTGCATTCTTTGCGAGGAAAAAGGACATTGGGCTTCACAATGCACAGTCCACAAGTCATCCAAAGGCGCATATGAGAAAATAGTCGCCAACAAGCGATGTACAAAATGCACCAGAAAAGGGCATAATGCAAGAGAATGTCCTAAACCCGCAACATGCAGCCTCTGCAAAAAGACGGGACACCGTGATCTTACGTGCCGATTACGAGATCAAGCTTCGAATCGCTCAACGGTGGCAGCAGTGATTGAACAAAACGCTGCTTCCGTTACATCTGTTGTAGCCTCAGTAACGTCTACGGTAGCCGCTGCAAGCAACGATAAGACAGAGATTTTACTCCTCTCGTCCGAAGTGACAATCGCAAACCCGGTCAACCGGAAAGAAGCTCCAGCTTTCGCTTTCTTGGACCCAGGCTCACAGTCCTCATTCATTGCCGACCACGTCGCAAACAAGCTGCAGCTCCAACCTGTCCGAACCCGAACCATCGAGTTCGACAACCCAGTGAGCCAAGCCAAAACTATGCGAGTTAAAGAATACGAAATCGAACTTCTGCTAGAGGATGGATCATGGTACGCTGTAAAGGTCCTTGGAATACCCAAAATCCTCGACACAATACGCTCTGCAAAAATAGATCTCCCTAATAGGTCAAACCAAGAAGTATCGATTACCAAAGGCCCAATGAAGGCCCCTGAAATTCTACTTGGCACTGAACCCTATGGAGAGCTCACAAACCAGCCAAAGCATGAAGCCACAGGCTTCAGAATGGTTAAAACGAAACTCGGAACGCTGTTAAGCGGATCCGGCACATTCGTCAACCGAGAAGTAGTTGCAGCAATGGCAACAAACGAAGACAAAGACTTAAACAAACTTATGGATAGGTTCCAATCACTCGAACTTATTGGGATAAAGGATGATCCGCAAACCAATGACGATGAGGTCGCCGAAGAATATTTCAGAGAAAATATTCGCAAAGAAAACGATCGATACATTGTTCGTTTTCTATGGAAAAACAACAAATCTCTCCTGAAGACCAACGCACAACAGGCGTATAATAGACTTGTTTCGGTCTGGAAAATGCTCTCGAAGGACCCAGAAGCTCTAGAGATTTACCATAAAGAGCTTGTCGCGGACCCGTTACAGAGAGGTACCATCGAAGAAGTCCCTAATGACGATGGCACGGGTTACTACATGCCACATCATGCTGTTGTACGAACCGACAAACTGACAACACCAAGTCGTCCGGTATTCGACGCATCCTCTTCATCCACTAAAGGAGACTTGAGCCTTAACGATTGCCTTTACCCAGGACCTTCGCTCATCGCAAATCTAGTCGGAATGCTGCTAGTTTTCAGAACACTCGTTAACCCGCTCGTTTGCGATATCCAAAAGGCCTTCCACGCTGTTCGCCTTGATGAACGCGATCGCAAATATACTAAGTTTATGTGGTTGCGAGATCCACGGAAGCCTCCCACAAAAGATAACATTGTCGTATTTCAATGGTGTGGTTTACCATTTGGAGTCATATGCTGTCCGTATGAGCTCTTCGGAACTGTTGACCTGCACCTTGGTACGATCAACACACCGTTAGCAAGAGAAATAAGGATCAGCATGTATGCCGACAATGCTATTCTTGATACAAAGGATGAAGCAGACGCCCTCGAAAAATATCGAGAATCAAAGGAAATCTTCCGAAAGGCTGGAATGAACATGCGAGAGTACTTGAGCAGTATCCCAGGAGTTACCGAAAAATTCCCTAAAGAAGACCAAGCCAAGAATCAGACTGATCCAAAGATACTTGGCGTCAAATGGGATATCGGCTCTGACACGCTATCGATTTCCACACCAGCCGACCATCGAATTCAACCCAAAGGAAGAAAAGCCAAAAGACGCTATGACCACTTACCAGAACGAGCTACGAGACGAATGGTATTAGCGTTTATCGGAGCCATCTTCGATCCACTTGGACTCCTGTCACCAGCAATATTACCATGCAAACAATTTCTACACAAACTAACTGAGGCAGGAAGAGCATGGGACGAGATGCTAAGTCCCGATGAAGACCATGAATGGACTCAATTAGCAAAATCCATTATTGGTCACACAATGAAAATCCCCCGACTTGTAGTCCAAACACAAATTGAATCAGACTACGAGCTACATGTCTTCTGTGACGCGTCCAAGGATGCGTTCGCGACAGCGATATATTTGCGGCAAACAGCGACCTCTCGGACAGGAATTATCTTCGCAAAAAGTCGAATAAAACCTGTTAAGAAAATAACAATTCCTCGTATGGAACTACTAGGAATCGTATTGGGGGGACGGAGCACCATATTTGTCAAAAAGCACATTCGCCTACAAATCAACCGAACAATCCTATGGACTGATTCGCGATGTGTTTTAGCCTGGATTCTATCTCCGGATATCGTAAAACTCAGGGTTTTCGAGAACAACCGAATACGAGAAATCCGAAGCTATCCGATCGACGAATATCGTTATGTTCCAACAAGTTCAAACCCCTCCGATTTGGGTACTCGAGGAAGTACACTAGCCGAACTCAACCAAAACAGACTCTGGAAAGATGGACCAGAATGGTTAGGACAATCCGAAGAGCAATGGCCACCCAAGCCAGACAATCAGTTTGACTACCGAGAATGGCTTCCCTCGCCTGAAGAACCCGAATTCGAGATCACCGCGGCCGTGAAAACAGAAGGCGAGAATGAAGAACCGATCTTCAACACAACTCGTTTTCGAACCTTTGAACGATTACTCTTGGTCATAGCTTACGTATGTCGGTTTATACTGACATTAAAATCTCGAAAAAATGGTATTACACGGAGAACCGGACCCATAATAGCATCCGAAATATTCGAAGCTGAAATACTTGCCATAAAGGATTCACAGCGATGTCATCCTCCGACAATACTAGAGGAGCAAAATTTAGGAATTCATGCTGATGAGAACGGAATTCTCCGATGCTATGGAAGATTGGAAAGAAGTCAGCTCGAACCCGACGCCAAAACACCCATTTTCGTATCCAGAAGTTCGCATCTAGCAAACTTGATTATGGATCGTGTTCATCGGAAACAGAGCCACTCAGGAGGCGTTCAGCATCTGGTCGCAGGACTTCGCGAAAGATTTTGGATACCAAAAGCAAGCCAGCTTGCCAGAAAAACACTAAGCAAATGCATCCAGTGCCGTCGTCAAAAGGCAAAACCATTTAAACTTCCTCAGATGGCTCCCCTTCCAACAGAAAGATCTAATCAAGTAACTCCATTTGCCCACTCCGGAGTCGACTACTTTGGTCCTTACACCATAAAAGACAATTGTGAAAACACAAAAATCTGGGGTTGCCTATTTGTATGTTTTGTAACTCGAGCAATTCATGTAGAAGCAGTCTACGATCTTAGCGCCATGGCATTCATAAATGCTTTCCGGCGTTTCATATCAAGAAGAAGTAGACCGAAAATTTTATGGTCCGACAACGGCACAAACTTCAAGGCAGGCTCCAACGCAATCAAACTAGCCTGGCAAAACTTACTAGTTGAAGCGTCCAAGAATCAATACTTTGCCACTGAAGGGATCACATGGAAGTTTATCCCAGAATTATCACCCTTCTTTGGCGGTGCATACGAGCGCCTAGTAGGACTTACCAAAAACGCTCTACAACATGCAATCGGGCGAAGAAAGTTAAAAAGAACAGACTTTGAAACTTTCCTAATTGAAGCAGAAGCAATAGTAAATTCCAGGCCTCTCACATATGTACACAACGACTTCAGTTCGAATGAAATTGTTAGGCCAATAGACTTCATTGCTCCCAATGCTCTGCTAGGAACGCCACCAATATCCGAGAATCCAGAAGATCCCAACTACCTGCCAAAAACGGCAGAGAGACGCGAAGTACTAATCGAAATCTGGAAAGAAACTACCAAATCTATTGATAGATTCTGGAAAATGTGGTATGAGCACTATCTAAAGGCGTTACGCGAACATCAAAAAGTTACTCATCGCAGTCCAAGAAGCACAAATCCGCGCACCCCAAGAATTGGCGAAGTAGTCATCATTCATGAAGAAAATGCGCCAAGGGGTACATGGGATCTAGGACGCGTAACAGAGCTTGTTAAGAGCTCAGACAGTTATATACGAGTAGCGAAGGTTCGAAAGGCTAATGGCCATGTTCTCACACGAGCAATCAATCTACTTTACCCACTAGAGGTATCAGACGACCCAAGAGAAACAGACGAGCAAGAAACAAAACCAGCAGAAACTGCTGTACCAATTAAGCTCCAAGAAAAACCCGTCACACGGACTCAAGCCCGAAAACTGACGACATCTTTGACATTTGCGACTATCGCCTTGCTGTTCATCCTACCAACTATTGTTGGCCTAACATGCCCCAAAGGCCACGCACTATACTGGGAAGATTACACTCCTTGCACCGAACATGGCATCGAGATATGGTCAATAAGTCCAAATGGAGACTATTGCTGGACGAAGGACCCCAAATCAAAAGAAAGATTAAAGGCATGTGTGTGTCCTTCATGGGCGGAGGGTTGTAGCTTCTACGCCAAATACGATTATGGCATTGCTACAAAAAACTCTACATTCAAAGCGCCATGGGTCGCCAAAGCCCTTCAATCAGCAAAACCCGCCATCTACTCTTTCAAACTAAACCCTAGTTGTGATCCGACACCGATCCCGAGAAACGTAATAGTTGTACAGCTATACGACGAAACGATGCATTACGTAAACAAACTCAACCTAGTCTGGCAGGATCGATGGGAAGATGAATTCTATTGCCTCGGTAGGGGACAAAGAATTACTGGATCACCACACTATTGTGACAATCACCCCTGTGAAGACTTCGGAGATCGATTTTGCTTTTACAAACAGCCACCCATCGCAGTAATGATCATTGGAGAAGCTCGAATTCCGATAAAAGCCTGGGGACATGTAAATCTTACGACTTACAATCGAAAACGAGAAATCCAAACCTCATGTTATTCCTGCGACGCTAAATGTCATACCGAAGGCATCTCATTGATTTTCGACAATGGCACACAGCTAATAGAGATTAAGTCCAACGGGTTTGAGGACCAATTAGAACTTCCTCAATCGAATCAAACATTCCGTCTTCCGCCTCAAATCATTTCGATTGATTACGAGACACAGATTCTTTTCTGGATGAATGGACACAAAACTACAGCAGTTACCATTCATTGCAAAGCTAAAGACTTTTGTCTCAATCTTAACTGCACAATTTGCTTCTTTGAAAGCTTGGCAAATCACAACTGTCTCAAAAGAACGGCAATAATTGCCCTAGGAGTCACGGCAGCTATTCTCTTCGTACCTACTCTCATAGTACTGTGCCTGCTTTGCAAAATAGTTATCTTGCTACTCAAAGTAATGAAATGGATACTTGAAGCACTGCTATACTTACTAAGATGCTTTACTTGCCTCAGGAGAAGAAAGCCGACAGCTGCCACTATACGACTAATCGATCTGATGGAAGAAGACAATCAGCCACTTTTACCCATACATACTGAACCGCCAAATCATAAACAACCACTTATAAGAGTAGCTCCGTTAATAGCAATCATTTTGCTAATAATCTGCTCCTGGCCAGGTGCCCAAGCCTGTGCTCACACCGAAACGTTTACTGCTCAAGCAAAGCAATGTTTTCAAAGGTCCACCACACGCAACTGCCGGTTCGAAGAGACCACATTACTCGACGTACTACCAAGAGGACAGGACATCTGCCTTCTCCTGAATGATCCAGATGGTCGTCCTGCTGGACATGTTACTCTTACTGCTATAGAGTACGAGTTGGTGTGTGAACCGCAAATCTCGCACTGGACTCGAGAATTTTATCTCGATAGCGTCTCAGTCAAACGATGTGATGGCAGGGGAAGCTGTGAAGGTGAAACCTGCGATAATCTCCCTTACAACGCAACTATTCCTGAACTCGGAACTAAACCCAACTCCCAACTTGGATTTACTCGATGCGACCGTAGTTGTGGAGGATGGGCATGTTGGTGCGGATGGTGGACTCCAGCTTGCCTCTTTAGTAGATTGTTCGCTGTTCCCGTAACTCCCAAACCCTACTGCATAACGTCTTGCGCCCAATTGACAGGCCGTCTAAGCTTTAGCATCAGCATCGAGCAAAACGGAACAGCACGCACAGAGGAATTTAAACTTTCACTAGGAAAAACCGAAACCTGGAACAATATGCAGGTCACTCTAACAGGATTTTCAACTCCTCCACTTACTATACCAAACCCACATTTTATCTCAGATGGAAGCAGAAAGGCCTATCTCACGGAGGAAACTCTAGCAAAAACGAAGAAGCTTAGTTGCTATTCCGAGAGCGACGCTTTAAAAATGAACTGTAGTTTCTCTCCCGCCATTTGCCAAGTCATACCTGGCAAGGAAATTACGCATTACCAATGTGAAGATACGATTATACTCGAATCATTGCTGAACGATCCTAGCACTATGCTACCGAAGGTCGTAAAACATGAGGGTACCAGTCTCTTTTTCGCTCAGGAGAATGATGAAGTCGTGATCAAGCCACTTGAAGTTGTAGCCCACCTTAAGCTCACAATCAACGGATTACATCTCACGACAACCGCGGATCTCAACTCCATCCAAGTGACAATTATCGAGCTACGTGGATGTTACTCATGCAGATCGGGAGCGCAACTCACATTCAAATGCCAAACAGACTTCGGGTCAGCTATGGCACACGTGAAGTGTCCATCCAAAATCCAATTCCCTATCATGTGTAACAGCACTGCAACAGTCCAAACCGCCCGAGTATACACCACAAAGGCCTATATCAACGAAGAATGCAACGTCTCCACCGTTAGTTACACAACCAACATGCGCCTAAAAGGCCATCTGCAGTACGCACCCTCCGAACGAACAAACGGTTCAGCATTGATGGATATAACCGGTCCGCTCCAAACAGGGAAGGCTGGAATTGATTGGCCAGACTTTCTAGAGTTGATAACAGGAAAATGGGTTAACACACTTTTGTTCATAGGATCAATCGCTGGTACCATTCTGCTTGGCGTAATCATTATAAAGATAGCCTGTTGCTTCTCAACATTTTGGCTCTGTCGAACTAGATACCCCAAACCCAAGAACAACTAAATTCTTCGCTTGTGGGAGTGTCGCGACATATCGCGATAAATAAAAGATAAAAAATTCTTCTTTGATTTTTTGTATTTAAATTTCTTTAATTTTTTGTTTATTGATCAATGATCACCATTTCTTGAAAGTTTTCCTCAAATTTTCCTCTTTTTTAGCTTATGACTCATATGAGTCATTGTTTCGGCTCTCTCTGAAACTTTCTATTGTATTTTTGTAGCTTTTCCTAAAAAGGGCAACGAGGCCTCCGTTCCAACTCCATCCCCGCCTCAAGCCATGCTTTTGTACAGTGTCTGAACCTCCCGAAATTTAGCAATGTTTTGTTTTGTATGATCTGGGCTAAGCCTATAAAAGGCTTCCGGCTTAGCCTAAATTTTAATGCTTTATCAATAAAGTATTCGAACTTGCAAATCGCAACACTGAGGGTGTATTTCCGCCAAAACTCGGTCAGATTCGGTCCACAACGGATAAAATCGCTCGGATTCATGTTTTTCGTATGAAAAAATCATATTACAATCGAAATCGCTAAAATTTCAAAAATTTTCATTTTCAGCAGGTTTTTTTGAAAAATCCTGGGGTAGATAGGTCAGGAAAAATTTTTTAGCCCCTGAAACCTTCGCCAATCGATTCCTCGGAGGAAAAACCCTCTATTACGCGTGACAATATCTTTTCTCGTTGATTTGAAAAAGTTAGACCACTTTTTCCCCAAGAGCCCACGATTTTTGACCCAAAAAAGGCCAACTTTCCGATTCGGCTTTGGCAGCGCATTAGTTATTTAAATCATTACTCAAGAAACTACAATGTTAATCACATAAGAAACCTCGATTTCAACATAAGAAAAACGATTTCTTAAAGGGGATGAGGTAACAATTATGGCTTATTTTCGGTCAAACAAAAATTGCATCACAGAAAGCGGTTTTTGATGAGATTTTTTTTATATAAGAATAAAGTCTCCTCTATCTGAATTCGAAAGAATTTTTTGGCTTCGACCCCTTACTGGGAGTTAAAAAATTCATTTTTTTTAATTTTTGGATTTTTAAAAAACATACAAATTACAAATTTCATAAAAATTTGAAGTTGTGATCAATTTCCAAGATTTTGAGCCCTTAACCATTTTTGAGTGTGTAGAATCCGAAAAAATATCTTTGGAATTTTTTGACCCCACCTTTTTTGAAAAATTTTTTTGAGAATTTTTTGAGAAGCCCTAATTTTTTTCAAAATTTTAAACATTTTGGAACCCCTACAATATGGATGACAAACGAATGGGGACGATGCGTAGATTAAGGATTGGTGCTGGATTTCGGATGAGTATAAAGTGGTCATTTTGAAATATTTGACCCTGTTTCAGGCTCTACTCATAGTCCCCGTTCGTTTGACACCCATATCGTTGGGT
>JAQGCP010002071.1:0-11042 GCA_034699885.1 Acrobeloides thornei | reverse complement strand
CACAAAAATTTCGATACAGATGCACATCGATTGAAGAGTCATCTAAAAAGAATCCTCATAATTTTATTATTATTATTATTATCTTTTACTAATGTTTGAAGTTTCGAAATATTCGCGCTTTTGAATAACCTATTCTTCATGGCAAGAAAGAAACAAAGTACGCTGTAAATCCCGCCCAAGAGAACTACAACACAGACGTTATGAATGCAATGGAAAGTCAAGTTGACATGCTAAAAAAATCATAAGTATAAAAACCGATTTCTGAGTCCGTTCGTTTGTCACCCTGAGATCTCTGGAACGGTAAATCGATTTGACATGCGGTTTTTTAATAAGTAGTAGGGAGGGGGAGGGGGGTAGATGGCATGAAACAAAAAAGTAAATCTAGGGATGTTACATTGCCACGAAAACGTGGCATTTGCCATGTTTTTGAACTTTTTGCTCCATTGTTGGAAACAAAATTCAATTTTTGAGCAAAAATTCGATTTTGAGAAAAAATTCAATTTTTGAACAAAAAATGCCACGTAAATGCCACATAAGGGGGCTCTTAGGTTTTTTACGGCCCCTAATGGAGAGGCACTGGTTCCCCCACCCTACAGCTACGTCTTTGAGTAACCCCCCCCCCCCATGAAGCCTCCCCTTGCATTGACAATAATTTTGCTAACGGGCGGTCTATATGAGAGGATATTGTAATATGACGCGTGAAGCGCACTCAATATAGGCTTCAACCCCTAGTGCGCGAAGCGCGCTAGTATGAAACAAATTCTACCTTAGCAGTTTCACTTCCTTCTACACCGGTAAATGGAACAAAATAATAAGCAAAGTATTTAATGTGGTATGCAGCCGATGCTTGAAAAAATGTGAAAAATATGTATAAAATGGGCATAGCTAGCCATATGTAAATCCGTTTCCCGCCAAATATACAATCTGCGATTCTAGGGGCTAGCACTTCAAATAACCTGTTGAAAGCTAATAAGATGCAAGTGATAGAAGCTCCATACCAGCCGGCTAAATGAGGAATATTTTTTTCGAAATGATACATCAACTTTTTCTTGTAAATGTCAACTTAAAAACTCACAAGTCGGAATAACACCAATGATAAAGAATAAACTTGGATTGTTGCAATAATGGTACCCAAGCATGCATTGTATTCCACTAGCGATGGCGTTGCCTGGAAGCACTATCATATCGATAACCCCAAGCAAAAACATGAATTTGTAACAAGAATATTGAAAGAATTCTGGTTGGCGCATGACAATCATGAAAGGGATATAAATGATCTAAATCAAGCATGAACAGTGAAATGAAGCCAAGCATGCTTACTTCACATAAAATCCCTAATGTTGCATAAAGAGCCCCGATTGGGATGTTTGGTTCAGCTTCAGCATTCCATTCTTCCATAGTTTTCAGTGAACAGTTGTGACTGAAGAGCCGGTCCCATTCTTTATGATCGAACAAAAACAAAGACAAGCCTAACATGTTCGCAAGGTTAGTTGATGCAGTCGTAAAGCTATGACTTTATTACTGAAAATGCATTCAATTTTATCCATTTATAAAGAAATCCATAGTTAGGATTAAAACTTTTGTCATCAATTCATACAATTCTATGAACACAATGTTTCTATCTAACAACATAGGCTTAGACAGCCTAGCGCGCGAAGCGCACTAGTATTAAACAAAAAAAACTATACCATACACAATGAGATGGTATCGGACCCTCAATGCGACATGGATTCAATTATAGTGGGTCCATGCGACATAGGTTGAGTGAAACATGGGCCAATTACAGTTAAACCAATGTCGCATCACTAAATGGTATAAGAAAAGTACTGGGGCCAAGTGCCTCCGGACAGTGCCGTAGGCAAGGGGACAATGGGGACATGCCCCCCGATTGGATGACGAGAAACCCTCAAATCAACGATAGTCCCAACCTGTCGGGACACCCTGTATGTGTATATATGTATATGTTACCGGTTTTACTGAAAATCTCGGATTTTCAGAAATCCGGAATTTTCAGTAAAACCGGTAACATATATATAATTAGACGTTCGGTTTAAAAAATTAGTGGTACTACTAAGATTAGCGAGCCTACTAGACATGAATTTTTTTTCAAAAAAACTTTTACTTTTTTCTTTGGAAATGACTTCCCTAGGGTAACTTTATGCGGGAAATCGATTGCACACATACCACGGCATGACAAAATGGGTTTTAAGTGGGAAAATCGTCAAATTGTCTCAAAATTGGCTGGAAATGATTATTTAAGCATAGTAAAATATGAATTTAATATTTTCAAATGTGTGCACTCAAATTTAGACACTTTTATTAGCATTGAAAAGTATACTCCCAAAGAAAACCTAATATCTCTATGAAAATCTTATGAATTTTGGTAATTCGTTTTTTAAAAACGTTCCTCAGAATTTCCTCTACAAAATTTTAAAAAAAATTTTTAATTTGACTTAATTTTCATAGAAAAAAATAAATTTAAAAAAAGACATATGTTTGCAAACTTCTAAAGGAAATTCAGCTTGAACATTGTTACCATTTTTCGAGATTTTTAGCTTAAAAGTTGCGTAACAACTAGGAAAATAAAGCTATGGTCTCATTTTGTTGATTAAAGTAAAAAATAAATATTTTTTTAAAGAAAACCGCTTTTTGGGCCGTTTTTTTAGAGTTACAGATGGAAAAAAATTTTTATTTTATTTTTAATCAGCAAAATGAGTCCATAACTTTATTTCCCTAGTTATTACGCAACTTTTAAGCTAAAAATCTCAAAAAATGGTAACAATGTTCAAGCGGAATTTCCTTTAGAAGCGGATTTTCATTTTTCAAATGTCAGGATTCGAATAAGCAAATATTCGAATAATTTTGAATTTATTAAACTGCGATCGTGGTGAAGTGGTAAAGCTCTCGTTTTTAGCCCAGTAGGTCGGAGGTTCGACTCCCCTCTCCGTCATATTTTTTTTGCATTGCAACATTTTTGCAATTTTTTTAAATTAAAAAAAAAGATGGCACTGCTTCAAAAACTTTAAATTTATGTTTAAAAACGCCTAAAATCCTATTTTGAACAAGTTTGTAAAAGATTTCGTCATTTTCCCATTTTTGGCACACTTTGTCACGCCGTGATGCTCGTAAAAATGTTTTCCGATTATACCCTTTCCTGCGATCAAAATTCACAAATTCTTTCAAATTCGTGTTCCCCATACCCGAAAACCCCGGGTACAAAATTTGGAACTTTTGGAAAATTCGAATTTTTCGCTTTTCACAAAATTGTACAAAAAAATATATATTTGAAAATTTTTGGGGTGAGTCCCCTAAAGTATGATAGTACCAATTTTGGTTTCCTTGTTTTCAGCGACGGGAGGCAATTTCCTCCCTTAAATACGACCTGATTGTTAGGAATAAAGCACAAAGTTGTCTTAATTCTACAATTTGCCTATTTTTTACAGATGTATGCCCCTATTTGATGACATATTCATCCTATTGTCTTTATTTTGATTTATCATTAATACTCCTTTATATATGTGATTATGATGTTGTGAATCATTCTATTTTGATGTCATTTATATTTAAGCTGACATTTTAATAAATTTTAACATTAACCCGGAAGTGCGCGCTATATACCCCGGTAAGGTTGCATGGAAAGGCTATTTTCAGATTGAATCAATTATACTGAGTATAAAAATAAAATTTTTTTTTCGTGCACAGGTTTTCCAACGCATACCGTGTAATGCTATATATGGAGTCACGTACGTCCCTAGTTATAAGTACGTCCCTACTTATAGCAGCTAATTTTGTTATTTTTAAAGGGTTATGTATGCTTATTCAGAATATATAGGACTTTTTGAAAAATTATACGTCACTTAGTGCATGTTCCTTGTCAGCGCAAATCCTGAATTCCATAAGAAAACAGTTTATATATGTTATTCAGTTCAATTGAGAATTTCGATTGAACGCAAACAACTCCTTCGACCTATTCAACCATTTTATATTCTTTCAAATTAAAAAAGGAATAAGGTCATCCTTCTCATCTTTAATTAGAAACTTTTCTCTTGACCTTCTTTTATTATTCATGTAAATTTTCGCATCGAATTTTGCTTATTCATCTCTTAAATTAGATTCTCTAACAATATTAATAAATCAAGCTAGTTCACTTATTGGGCCGCACTTATCGAGGCCCGAACGTTCAAAAAATTTCTTCTTTTAAAATCGACCAAAAAACATCGTATTAGGGTTTTTTAGTTGAAAAACACATTGGTATCTTTATTTTTACATGAAAAGCTTGATAGCCCATCATTTACGTTACCCGGAGTGCTTCAGGGAGGCATTTCTCCGGGGGGAATGGGCTTTGACACCCCTTGTGGCCCTAAAAAAGGCCACTGAGATAAAAAATCATGAAAGCCTTCACGGAAAGAAAGTCGCAACTTGTGACCATAGGTTGAAGAGCACTTCATTTCGCTAATCGAAACGTTCACTCCAATTGAACTCCTTGAGATGACCGGGTAGTGAACCATGAAGAAGTCGCATTGATACTAGCCATTCCTTGAAAGCGTCATTTGAAAGTCGCAATCTCTCATAAAGGTGTTCCGATCGAAAATTTTGCAAAGCATTAATGGCCATTTTAAAAAAACTGAAAAAACTAAGCATAATTATCGAAAAAAGTAAACAATATAAAAAAGTCCATCAACGCCTCCCTGGAGCACCCCGGGTAACGCAAATGATGCGAATCAAGGTTTTCATGTAAATATAACTATACCAACGTGTTTTTCGACTAAAAACCCGAATACGATGTTTTTTAGTCGATTTTAAAATAAAAATTTTTGAACGTTCGGCCACTCGATAAGTGCGGCCCAATAAGTGAACTAGCTCCAATTAATCAATAAAATGTTTTATCGTTGAAAGAGAAAATTTCATTTATGCATTATTATCCACGTTCTTCTTTATTTGTACAGCAAATCATTTTGGCTTGTTGCTAGGACACGTTGGCTTCTTAAAAATTATGTATTTTTGAAAAAATATGAGCTCCAAGAAGCGTAGATTTATACAAAGACCCTATTATGTTATTTTGATTGGTCTAATAGTATTAGTTTGGATTCAATTTTTCTTGTATGGAATTATTCCGAAAAGGAGTATATCTTATGGTTCTAAAGTGGTTTTAGTGACTGGAGCAGCAGGCTATATAGGGAGTCATACGATTTTGGTATTGTTAGAAGCGGGTTATGAAGTTTTTGCTATCGACAATTTTGTTAATTCGGTGGAAAGTACGGACTCTTTCTGATCGTGGAAATAAAAAATTTAGGCGAAAACGGGAGAGCAGAAAGTTTGAAACGAGTATCAGAGATTACCGGGAAAGAAATTCCATTTATGAAATGTGACTTGAGGAATTTTGATGAACTTGAACAAGTTTTTAGTGAAGTAATTTTTAAATAAATTTTAAAATTTAAAAATCTTTGTTAAGTGTTTAGCAAAATTTTGAAACAATCATACATTTTGCTGCTTTAAAATCGGTTTCCGAATCAACAACAAAGCCATTGGAATATTATGAGAATAATATATTAGGAACTTTAAATCTTTTAAAGGTATTTTTTAAATAAATTTTTTGAGGGAAATTTTAGTGGTATTGAAACAAAACCAGCCCACTTTGTCTTGCCAATAATCAATTGATCTTAAAGGACCAGTCCGGTCGGAAAAAAGTTACCATTTTTGTTGATATTCGGAAAGTTCATAAAAAATGTCGCATTTTTTGTTTTTACGTTAAATTCTGAATCGTTGTCGTTTTCGAGATAATTGCGTATGAAGTTGGTGATCTGAAATTTTGTATATTACAGCGAAAACATGTATATGTATTACAACGAAATCTTAAAAACGTGATATAAAGCTAACTAAACTAATAGAATCTCCATATTTGATTACTGAAAAAAATCGCGTCGAAAAAACTTTTCTTGAAGCTAAGATATGCATTTTGACAAGTGCTCGAAGACTTTTTTGTACAAATTATGGCAACTTTTTTCCGAGTGCACTAGTCCTTTAAATAATGAAATACAATGGCAAAATGTTTAGCTTGCCAACAAATATGGTGTTAGAAAGTTTATCTTTTCAAGCAGCGCAACAGTTTATGGTCCTCCGAAAGAACTCCCTATAAAAGAAACCGCTCAAACTGGACAAGGAATAACCAATCCCTATGGTCAAACGAAATTTATGATGGAGCAAATCTTAATTGATCTAGCAAAAGCTAATCCAGTATTTTCAACATTTTTTTCACTTCAAACAAAATTTGTAGGAATGGAAAATCATAATCTTGCGCTATTTCAACCCGGTTGGAGCTCATCCTAGTGGGCGGATCGGCGAAGATCCTCTTGGAGTGCCTAATAATTTGATGCCTTATATTGCTCAAGTTGCTGTTAAAAAACTTTCATATCTAAAAATTTATGGAGACAATTATGATACAATAGATGGAACCGGTGTTCGAGACTATATTCACATCATGGATTTGGCACGAGGCCATTTGTCTGCAATAGAAAGGATTCAAAGACATGAAAATCTTAGCTATGAAATTTTCAATCTCGGAACGGGTAGAGGTTATTCTGTCCGAGAAATGGTAGCTGCCTTTGAAAAAGCATCCGGAAAGAAAGTAAAGACACTAAAAATGATTAATTTCAAAAAATATAGGTGAAAACAAGGGTGGAGCCAGCACGCGCAGGAGATCTGGCTAAGGTTTATTGCGACCCAACTTTAGCATGGGAATTAATGGCTTGGCGTGCTGAGCATAACATCGATGAAATGTGTAGAGATGCATGGAATTGGCAACAGAAAAATCCGTATGGCTATGCAAAGAAAAGTCATTTTGATGAGATAGAAATGGGATTTATGTGATTTGGGTTTTATAGAAATTTTGTTATGTTTATAATAAAATTTAAAAATTATTTACAAAAATCGATAAGCAATAGAGCAGACCAAGGGCCTGTAAATAAAAAATGAAGTTGTAAAATGGCCAAAAACTAAAATCTTGAATAAATTTTTATATATGATTGAAGTAAATGAAGTAAAGTCTTACATTTCAAAAACGTGTTTTCTCGACAATTCTGGATGAGAAAACACCTTTTCAGCGTTTTTGACAATGTCAGGAATCTTATCCGCCTAGTTCAGAACTCTTGCCGACTGGGTCAGGACTTTTATCCGTCTGGGCCAGGACTTTTGCCTCCCCCTGTAGGATGGTTGTATGATAAATACTAGTTGAGCTGCAACGACCTGGGGCCGTTGAGCTAAGGTTAAGAGTAGACCCTTCTATCTCAGTTCTCCCCAGTCGATCTCACTTGAGTTCTGTGCCAGTCGGTCCCTAACAGATTTGAGTTGCCCCTAAAAATGTGAAAGTTTTTTTCCCCCAGAAAGTGTGAAAGAAAAAAGCAAAATTTGCAAAATCGGAGACCTTGGTGTTGTAGAGCTAGAAAAATGTTAATTTTCTTTTCAAAATCCCAATTTTCCCTGAATAAGGACCAGGGAAGCATTTTTAGGCTTCGGGAATGCGCGCAATCGATTCCCCGCATAAAATTACCCCTAAAAATGATCATTTTAGAATAAAAATTTTTCATGAAATAGTCCATAATTTATACCCCCTCTCTCTTTAATAAAACAGAGGGGGTGCAAAGTTTTTTTGCCGCTACTTTATCTTAAAATTAATTGATGGATATTTGAATGTTATGTTTAATAAAAAGAAAGTCTTTCCAATTTAAAATTTTTTAATGTTTCGTTGCCAGCGAATATTAATCGTGAATAAAATAACTTCCTAGTTTATTTTCAATTTATTAAACGGCTGTTTAGTCAAAACATTTTATATGTTGTAAGAATCATCATGTGCAAACCAGATCGCACTTTTATCGAATGCCAAATCAATACGATTCGAGATGAGCTGATCACAGCAACGGATAAATTAAGAAAAGCAGAGTTGATTTTAGAATCTTTAAGATTGTGTAATATAAATTTGTTTGAAGAAAACGACCGTCTGCAAAAGGAAATTTATGAATTGAGAAATATGAGACAAGCAGAAGCATCCCCTTCGTATGATTTTTCGAGCAAATATTGTTACGTATAAAATTTAGCACTATCATAGCACAAATAGAATCATTATCGAATGAAATGACTAACAATGCTCCCGAGATTAAAATAGAAGAGGAAGAAGAATTTGAATAGTAAGTGTTCAATTCGAAATGTTATACCGCATATTTTTAAGCCTCCAACAAGACCCATCAATCTGCTTGTACAACCAATTTGATGAAACAAATAATCAATCAAATATAAGTATTTCTAATGAAGCATATCAAGGCCAACATGACAGTTATCATTTGGAAGATTTTATAATGCAGCCATCAACATCGGCAGGACCATCTTTTGGCACGCTTTCTTCCAAGAAAAAGTTGCTGACCAAAAAGTTGAATCAAACTACTAATGCTCAAGTATTTTTTAAAACAAATATTTAACATATACATACTTTTTGTCATGAAAATGTTTATTAGATAAAAATTATTGGTTTTAAAAGTTTGGGCCTCGGACTTCAAAAGCGCATTTTCAGCTTAAAAATATGATTTTAAAAAAATTTTGCGCCTGTCGGCGCGAAAAACATAATGGGGACCTTGTTGAAAAACTAGAACAAAAACATTGGTCCGAAGTTCTGAAAAAATTTCAAATCATAAGGGCCCCCTTATGTTTTTGGGAAAAATCAGCTCTTTTTGGGGAAATGCCCCCCACCTCAGCTACGTCCTTGCTCCCCCATCCCTGAGCTCTAGGACCGCCACTGGGTTTATATTTTAAAACTCTTCATTTAAAATTATAGTTTCCTCTCTCAATTTTTGACCATCGAGACGAGGTTCAACAGCCTATAAAAAAGAAACGAATTCCTCCCAAAAAGACTGCATGGCAGAACGCAAAGCACTTTCAATCTATAGACGATTTTAAAAAATGGCTTGCAGCTGAATGCGATAGCACCATGAGGTTTATTTCTTATTCCTAAAATATGAACAATGTTTTAGGATGCGATTGACGAGTCGGCTAAAAAATTGTGTTATTCAATACTTTAGTTGTAATTATGCGTGGAAGAAAGGCATTAATTGCCCACGTAAAATGCGTGTCATGTTTCCCAACGATTCAAAAACTGTAAATGTTTCCACTTTCGCCGAACATGATCATACTTTAAAATAATTTTTAAAAACTGAAAATTTTTTTGTTAAATAAATTTATGTATTTGAATTTCATATAGAGTTTAAAGGACAAACAAAATAGGTTTTTTTCCAAATAAATATTTTCATGACAAAAAGTTGTTGTTGACATCATAAATGGGCATTTGGGGCCGTCCCTCCTCAAAGAGAAATCCTGTCTACGGCACTGGCCCATAACAATGCATTACCCGCACTAGCCTCCCTTGCATCCAAAAGATTTTGTACTACAGTACTTATGTCTCTGTTAAAAGCTGTGATTTGGACTGCTATGAATACTATCGAATAATAATCCTCAATCCAACTTTAGCATTTTGAGAATCAATTCGGCACTAGGACAACTGTCACCATCACGGACATCCATCACGGTCATTCGTGACGGACAACTGTCACTTAGGTCACGCCACCATTTCTTAGAAAAATTTTTTAAAGGAAACTAATGTTGGTCAAAAATTCCACGAGCTCAACTTTATTGAGCTATATAAAAATTTTTTAGGACGACCTCGGTGACGAAATTTCGTGACGATGACCGATGACAGTGATGTTGATTAGCGACATTTGTCCTAGTGCCATCAATTGCAAATAATTTTTTGAAACGCAAATTTAGAAAATCGGTCCGCCATTTCGCTCTCATGTTTGGAAATACTTTGAAAGGTTATCTGAGAAAATTAAGTGTAAGCTATGCTTAAAGATCTTGAATAGAGTTCATACAACAGATGGAAAGCGACATTTAAAATCAACTCATATCGAGGAATATAAGGAAGTTGAAGAAGCTGACAAAATTTATAAGTATACTTTTCATACTCAACAAATTTGAGTACAATTATTTAGACGAAGATGGCAATGATTAGAAGAAGTAGCTCATACAACTCAGAAATTCAATACTTTTTAAAATTATATTTACATTTTGATAATTTTTTTCGGAGCTCGGATTAAACCACGCCGAGAACGTGGAAATCTAGGTAATTTTTGAAATTGGGAAAAAGTTTTCGAACCCGATCGGGACTCGAACCTCCTGGCTACCGTCCAGGATCACTACCACTATGCTACCGAGACCTACAACTGATGCCCGTTAATTGGTAAATACTTGACGGCGTATTTTTTCCACTACTCACACTGTGATTAACATCTGTGTGTCATCCGACCGATTAATGGTACAAGATGGGCGTAGGATTACCGATAGGTGATAGCTCTCATTTTGATCATTTTTTTGGAGCTCAGATTAAACCACACCGAGAACGTGAAAATTTAGGTAATAAAGAACGTGGAAATCTAGGTAAAGTATTTATCAATTAACGGGCATCAATTGTAGGTCTCGGTAGCGCAATGGTAGTACTCTTGGACGTTAGCCAGGAGGTTCAAGTCCTGGTCGGGTCTGAAAGCTTTTGTCCAATTTCAAAAAATTACATTTACAATTTATATTGGATTTATTTGACTATAAAATATATCAATTTTTGGCAGTTATTGTAGCATCAAAAATTTTAAAATACATTTCAGTCTCCTGGACACCTTTCGGTACAATTTTGGTTTCTTTTGGTTTAAGTTGTTTTCGAAATTTGAAATAAACTATAGGCATAACAACAGTATAAAAACAAAGAATCTAAAAAATGAATATTAAGTTTATTTTTCTATCAACATTTTTATACAATGCATAATAAGTTTGATCAACACATACTAAAGGGGCTAGCTCAGAGGATAATTACAGGGGAGGAGCATTGAGATGCTTCTCCACCCTCATCTAACCCGAAAGGCGGGAAAATTTTTTGGAGCTAGTGGCGAAAAGGGGCCCGAGTGCCCATCGTAAAATTTGAACCTTCAAAAATCACTTTCAATTGTTGATTT
>JAQGCP010002070.1:0-11044 GCA_034699885.1 Acrobeloides thornei | reverse complement strand
ACGAAAACCCTGAATCAGAGTTTTCGTTTCAATAACCCAAAACAATTATCACATTGGATAAATTTGATGTCCTTTTGTTTGTCTCGACGAGTCATAAAGAATGCCATCTTTATTTTTTAAAGCATATTTAAAAAAATGTAAAATTCAGGGTTTTCGTGTCAATGCTCAGACACATTCAACCCGTTTTTATGACATTGAAAAGTTTCAGTGAAAACCTATCCCCTAACCATATCCACTTTCTGAATTGTTTATTTAAAATCCGCCAGAACATGTGTGTATATTAGTTTTTGTTGTTGTCAATAGACCACGATTTTCCTTGAACATCACCCGTATCTTCTCCAATCATTTTATTTGCCTCGTTTAGCAAAAATCCAATGCCGTCAGCTAAAGTCGCAGATGGTTCAACTTCGAGTTGCAAAAACATCCCAATGACAGCCATCTGTAAGTGTTTTTGATTCTTCAAGTGATTAATTAATGACTTTTATAAGCGAATTTTCAAATTTATAGCCAGCTTTTTTTCCTCTCCCTCAAAAAATTCTTGGCCTCGTGTTTCAAATCGTTCGAAAAATCTTTTTGTTATGTGCGCGACATTTTGAAAGTCGATACGTCATTTGTGACAGCCAGCAATTTATTATCTCGGTGGGAGGTTACAAAAACGGCGCGATAACCATCAACGTATCGAATCAGGCGCTGGAATTTTTGAAATTTTTAGCCGATTATTTAGGTAAAACGGAGGAAGATCGTCAACGGGACATTGCACTATATAAGACCTTGTTGGAAAGGAAGAATGATTTGGAAGAAAAGTTGTTATCGAAGTTGGAGGAGTTGAAAAGTGTTTGTATAAGTGAAGGGGTATGCACATCATTTGCAACGAAAAAAATAGAAAAACATATAAAAATTTAGGAAATAATCGGTGAGCTTCCAAAAGAAATCTATAGAACTTTAATGCCTGGTGAACCCGAGCCCAAGATTAAGAAACGAGTTGGAACATCATTCAAACTTCCTCAAGAAATTCTAGACGGCACTTATGCGGTAACACAACAACGATTGATATTAATAGGCTAAATGGAATTTTAGGATGATAAAGCTGGCCAACTAGAGGCCGATATAGAATTGCATAGGAAGATCGTCGCAGCAGCCGAACGACTCGCTAAAGACAAGTCCACGAATAAATCTGTGCGCAAGAAGCGGCGAAAAGACTTACAAGCTGCAGCACAGAAGTTACGTGGTTTGGAGAAGGGCCTGCACAAGCTGAGGCTATCGTCGAGTAAACCGGACGTGACGAGTCTTGAATCACACTCCACGGGCAGCATTTTCTCATTGAATAGTCTAAGTGAGTATGAAAGCAACAGCTTTGGGGGCTGTCCAGATATTACGTTATCAATTTTTTCGGATTTTTAGACCAACCTCCCCCTCCCCCATCAGCGTTATCAACTTTTTTGTGGAGAGGGCTGACTCCCCCTCTCCACCATGATAACGTATCTGGACGGCCCCTAATAGCCCAGTAAAAAAATCCAATATTCATCAGGCTTAGGCTTAAGCTTGGGCTTAGGCTTAAGCTTAAGCTTAAGCTTGGGCTTAGGCCTAGGCTTAGGCTTATTATTTTTTTGGTGTTATCAACTTTTGTGGAGAGGGCTGACCCCCTCCCATATGATAACGTAATATCTGGATGGCCCCTAATAGCCCAGTAAAAAAATCCAATATTCATCAGGCTTTGGCCTAGGCTTATTATTTTTTAGCGTTATCAACCTTTTGTGGAGAGGACTGACCCCCCCCCCCCAACATGATAATGTATCTGAATGGCCCATTTTCTGGTAAAACTTGAAATTTTAGAAGGATGGCCAAGTTTTGCACATTCATCATTCCGATTTGGTACAAAATCATGCCCTACGACACCAAGAGGTTCTGTGCCAGATTTATCTTCTGATTCATCGGATAAATCTTTTATTGCGAAAATACTCAACAAGTCAATTACACCTAATAAGTAAGAAAACTTGGAACTACTACACCATAGGGGTGGAGGCCACCCACGTGAAAAAAATTTTCGAAAAAACATGCAGGAAATCCGAATTTGACATTTACGAAGCGAAAAAATGCTTCCCTGATTGAGTAAAGACCTGTGTATTGAAGCAAAAAGCCTCAAAAATGCGATTTTTCGACTTTTTGTTTCAATACACAGGCTTTCCCTGAATCAGGAAAGCCCCTCTATTGTGCAGTAGCTCCGAAAACTTATAAAGAAACAAAAGTAACATAATTTTTCAAGAAATTGTCTTCAAGAGCCGTCTTCAGCGCCTGTGCCCACTTTTTCTATGGCAAGTAGCCGTGCAAGCAGTCGTGACCCTAGTCCTTTTCCATTTTTGAGTGAATCGAGGAATCATGAATTTTCTACTGCATCTACGTCGAGAGTGGATTCTAACAGGAATTCAACCGAGTATAATGGCCACCTACAAGCTAATGAGAAAAGGCCTCAGGATCTGTTAGACAGTTCATTCATCGGAAGCCGAATACCCTTGAGTATCAGAGATGCTCCAATGTAAGTAAAAGATACGTTTGAAATTACTAATGTTTTCGTTGTAATACACAAATTCGGGAATCAGGGTCAAGGAAGCGTTTTCATGCATTCCTTTTAGATATGCAAATGTTGGCTACAAGACTTCTGCTCCCTATACAAGTGCTTATCGCCAACTGAACTATCCCACATTACACGTAAGTCACTACTTGAATTTGTTGTTGAAGAATAAAAAATTTAGGAGCAGCAACCTGAAACTTCCCACTTAATCCCTAGATCGACAGGATTCTCGTCTACACAACACTATTCCACGCCACAACTTCGTGCACCCGAACCCAGCGTTAAGCCTATGACCATGTCAAATTCAGCGACAAATTTTGGAATCAAGGTCTAGCTTTTTCCATTTAACTTTTATAGTCGAAAATTTTTTGAACTTTTTATTGAATCAGGCAACGTGTACATTGAAACGAAAAGAAGCGTAGATCCTTATATAGCTTTTTTGATG
The DNA here is from genome assembly GCA_034699885.1 of Acrobeloides thornei. Classification (NCBI taxonomy): domain Eukaryota; kingdom Metazoa; phylum Nematoda; class Chromadorea; order Rhabditida; family Cephalobidae; genus Acrobeloides; species Acrobeloides thornei. The sequence continues at coordinate 8,030 of JAQGCP010002070.1, read as the reverse complement.
CATCCCTGCGTGGTCGCATGGTGGAAAAATGAGGATTAGTACTAAATAGTATTAACTAATCCCGATTTTCCCATCCATAGGACCACACTGGGATGCATCAAAAAGCTATCTCCACGTTTCTTTTCTTTTCAATGTACACGTTGCCTGTTTCAATAAAAGTTTCGTGATAGCCAAAAAAAATTTCAACTAAACAAAATCAATTATAGAGACCAGAAACCTATCTACCAACAGCCACCAATTCACACTTTGGAATTCGACTAGCGGAAAATAATACGTCTACGTCGGATGTGCCAAGTATGGCTTCCATAGCCAACTCGGAATTGGGAATGATTGTGAAGAAGATGAACGGAACAACGAACCAGGAGCATCTAAGAAACCACTCGCCTTCAAGATGGCTACCACAACCGGCCTACTCAACTGGAAGTTTAGATCGAAGAATCCTTCGTGCAAGACAAGCCTTACAACAAAATGGTGGGTCGCAGGAATCGCCGCTGAAGAATAATGGAATTTCTTCAACATCAAATGGCAAGGTTCTAACTACAACTTTTCCGGCTGGGGCAATGACAGATGGAGGTGTTATAGAAACAACGTAAGCTTTTTGAATGTGGAGAGGCTAGCTAGTTCACTCGGAAAAACTAAGCCTAAGCCTAGGCTTAAGTCTAAGCTTAAGCCTAAACCTAAGTTTAAGACTAAGTCTAGGCTAAAGCCTAAGGTTAAGCCTAAGTTTTGTTTATTGACACGAAAACTTGAAAATTTCAAAATTTAACTATTTTGTGCTAAAAGCAAACTTGGAAAAGAACAACAAGCATGATTAAAAATTGAATTTTTCCCGCCAAACACCATGAAGGGATGCTAATTTTTTCGCTAAACACGACCACGCAGGGATGCGAATTTTTACCGCCAAACAAAACCACGCAGGGATGCGAATTTTTCCCCCCAAACACGACCACGTAGGGATGCGAATTTTTCCTGTATACCACCTTTAAGCATTTGAAATTCAATTTTTAGGAGACCGTTGGAATCATCAGACATTCTCAAATATCGGTCCTCCTCGCAGAATCACCATCACGAAAACATGAAGAGTATCTCAGCCAGCGCAATACATCCCAATCGCTTATATTCAGCTAATATAAACGAAACGCATTGGAATCCAAACCTCTCGCACACGAAAGACCCAAGAATGGAAGCCCTCTTGGAGCACTACAAAACAGCCAATAATAATACCAGTCCCATTTCCAAACCAGCTGTAGTATCGAGTAATACTTCGAATCCCAAGGCTGCTACAATGGTCTAAATATTATCTCAAAGTTTCTTATGGTTGTGCATATGTCTATGATCTTTACTATCCTTCCTCAACGTTTCAGTTCTCTCGCACGGCGTACGAAAAATCCGAAAAGGTGTCAAAATTGAACAAAAATGTCGCCAATTGACTCAGCTCGCCGAGAGCTTCAAAACGAGTACATATCATGGGTTTTGGAAAATTCTCAAAAAAGATATTTTTCGATATTTTTTAATTTTTCCAAAAATTTTCATGGAAAAATAATAGCGCCATCGTGTTCTCCGCATAAAAATGTGAATATGCAAAATTTTTCATGACTTTTGACAACAAAATAAAAAATGACTTTTTGGCGCGGGGTCGAACCCGTCCCTTTGAGTGAAGGCCGAGCGCTTTAGCCACACGGCTATGGGCAAAACTCACAAACCCCCATGATATGGTACTCATTTTGAAGAGCTCGAAGAGCTGAGACGATTGGCGACATTTTGGTTAAATTTTGAACTTTTTAGATTTTTTGTACACCGTGCTCCATTTAATTATAATATGCAATGCACACATGCTTTATAACGTTTTTCATGGCTAGCTGTACAAAAAATGGCGGCTACTTGGCGAAGTGGATAAAGAAGCCGCTCGTCCGATCTGGCAAGTTAAGCAACATTGGTCCCACAGGTTCGATCCGAAAATTTCGATATACAGAAAAACTTTCCCTACAACGAATAGAGCATTTTTGCTCCATTCTTTGTAAGGAAAGTTTTTTTGTAGATTAAAATTTTTGTCCTAGTGGGATCGAACCTGTGGGCCCAACGTTGCTTAACTTGCCAGATCCGACGAGCGGCTTCCTTATCACTTCGCCAATTATTAGTTTTTCTAGGTGGGAGGAATTTTTCCATGGTGGGGGAGGTCTGTTTTCGATCTAAAGCATGTGGGATGCAATGAATCGGGTATACTTGTTAATACTAATTCATTTTTGTTTGTATTTTTATAGTATGTGATCATTTTTTTAAACAAAATCAATTTTGAAACACCGATGCTACAAATTTTTTCCCCTGATTCAGGGAAGGGGTGGGTGAATTGAAGCGAAAATGAACCAAAAATTCGAATTTTCGCCGGAAAATGGACTTTCTATTTGCTTTTCTAGGCGGAAAACCATAACATTGTGGTCCAAAATGAAAAAAATGGGTATCGAACGAAATTAACGCCATTTGATTCATTTTTGAAGCGAAAAAACTCTTTCCGGATTCATGGAAGGCATGTGTATTAAAGCGAAAAGTCGTAAAAAATCACAATTACATTTTTGCGACATTTCGCTTCAATAAACAGGCCTTCCCTGAATCAGGGAAGCGTTTTTCCGCTTCGAAAATGTCAAATTCGAATTTCCGCATGTTTTTACCCCCAGAAGTGTCATTTTCAGGAAAAATTTTGAAAATTTTTTCACTTGGGTGGCCCCTTATTGTGTAGTAGCTCCAAAATTGTTGATATGATTAGCAATTCTCTTAGTTGATTTACCTCTTTACTACGCCTTTTTTGTTTGCATATCAATTCTATTTTTATTTACTGCCTTTCTTATTCAGTTGGATAACTCATTGGTGGATTCCACTTTTTTTACAAGTATATGTCATTCAAGAAAAAGAAACTTTTCGTATAAATACTTAGATTAGATCTTTATGAACACAAGTTTGTAGGTTCAAAATTCGATTTTTTGGCCAAAATTCGACTGTTTCTAAAGCTCCAACTTTACGAAAAATGCGTTATGAAATTTTTAAAATTATTATGACATATAGATATTTTCAATAATCTCTGTTCTTATAAAGCAATATTAGTTTATACAAAGTAGAAAATAAGTTATGAGATAACAGAAATATAGAACATGTTGTTATAAAGCTTATTTTCTATCCTACATGTATAATCTATTAATTGGGGGGGGGATGAATAAATTCTTGATGTTTTAATAAATCGAATTTTGTGAATAACTTTTTATTGAAACGAAAACTTGCTATAATGTTTTATATAAAAGTGGAGGACAGAACCTCAGCTTTCATCCAATGAGAAAATGCGCGCAGCACATAGGGTGAATCAAAATGAAATATAATTAGAGAAAATATGAAAGCCAAGAAAAAGAGTATACAGTGTGTTAAAATAGGTACTTCCATCCAGTCTTTTGAGCATATCTCGGGCTAGGAAAAAGATCTTTTTTAAATGAAAGAAGAGAAAAATCGAGCAAAAATTTTTGCCTTGAGAAATTTAATTTACACTGTACGATAGTGAAAAACAACTTTGAGAATATAGGAACAGGTTCACCGCAACAACTCTCCTTCTTATCAACGTGAACCACACACCGTTGAAGTGAAGTATATATGCACTTTGATGGTGGCATTTCTTCTTCGAGTTCCTCTTCGCATGACCTTTGTAATTTTTAGCTTTGAATTTGCGCAATAATCGATTTGTGTTATGAATTGACTTGCTCCAAGTGATTTGTTTTTAGAGCGCCTAATCGAATATGACAGAAGCTATTAGCCGGAAAGCGGCAATCGCATTTTCGGTTGTATTAGTTTTAATTGGGATGGGACTTTCGATAGCCGCGATATTTACTCCGAGTTGGCAGGTTGTCAACCTGCGTGAGTACAACTCCATTCATGAGCATGGTCTTTTGCTCGATTGCACGAGACATAGTCGAGATGGCAATGTATTATTGAGAAGGTAAAAAAAATCAAGATTTGGGCATCACGAAAAAACACTTCCCTGGCCCTGATTCAGGGAAGGTGTAGTGTAATGAAACGAAAATTAACTAAAATTTGAATTTTCGTCGAAAAATTGGCTGTCTGGGATTTTTCTATGCAAGAAATCGATTGCGATCATTTTCGAAGCCGGAAAACGCTTTCCTGAATCAGGGAAGAGGTAGATGTAATGAAACGAAAATGAACTAAAATTTGAATTTTCTTCGGAAAATCGGGTGACTGGGGGTTTTTCTAGGCGGGGAGTCGATTGCGTGCATTTTCGAAGTCTAAAAACGCTTCCCTGGCTCTAAGTCAGGGAAGGGGTGGGTGTAGTGTAATGAAGCGAAAATTTCATGAAGGCGTTCTAAAAATTTTTAGATACTCCACAGCCACCGAGCCGTTGCATTGTGTCTACAAATTTGATTATGACAAATATTCTGGAACATTTAGTCTAAAAGACGATAACAGCCCAGTTGGAGAAGTGAATCGGCACAAGTTTAATGGTAAGCTTTGATAAAAAATTTCAATTTTTTCGAAAATTTTCAAAAATTTTTCAATCTTTTCGAATTTTTATTTTAGGCTGGCATATAGCCACTTTAATTTTGTTGGCACTAGCATTATTCACAGCTTTTATATCTATCTTTATTGGAATTGGTGGATGCTGCTGTGGGCCGTTGACATTGGTATTTTCATCCATTACACTATTAACAAGTACATCAAAATTGTTTTTGATCAACCCCCAATCTTTTTTGCCTTTTACGATAACCCCTGAATCGTTTTTTGAATTTTCGCGTCAATACACACAACTTTTATTGATTCAGGAACGAATTTTCACTGCGTTCATGTTTTCGTTGTAATACACAAACTTTTTGAATAGAGTACTGTTCTTTAATCTAAAGGTGTAGAGAGGTAACCTCTGAATCGTTATCATTGCCGAGTTAGAATCGCATTTGAAGTTGGCGATTTTTGAAATCTGTGTATTACCACGAGAACATGAACGCAGTGATAATTCGTCCCTAAATCAATAAAAGCTGTGTGTATTGACGCGAAAATTTTTTAGCCTACTTATCATCAGTTGCCGTCGGCTTATTCTTCTTTTACTCGCATCGTGACGATAATCGTTTCATCAAGGGTATCGTCGGAACTTATGAAGTAGTATGACTTGAACTAAAATCAAAATTCCTCAAAAATTGAAAAATTCATCAATTTTTGATGAATATTTCAATTTTTATGAATTTTTCAATTTTTGAGAAAATTTTCAATTTTTGATGAATTTTGATCTGGAAACTTGTGTAATGAATAAATTTAGCAACGTGTTGGCTTGGCATTCTTCTTAGAAATAGCCGCATGCTTTGTCCACTTCTTATCATTCTTTGTCGCCATGCTTCCGACCTATTTCTTTTTCAAAAAGAGGGGCATGTTGAACAACTACAGTATGCAACGAAGCACAGGACAAGTCACGAATTTCGCTAGGTATTGGTCACAAAAGAGGGTTTTTACACAGCCTTTTTGTTTAGATCCATGGAACTCGAGCCACTACAACAAACAACAAGACCCACATAAGTCTCATATGAAGCCACCATATTATTTGTATAAAAAATAGCTAAAAATTGAATCTTTCAGAATATGGAAAAATTTTGAAAAAATTAGGACATGTTTTCCTACGTTGAAATGTTGCAATTAAAATTTTGTATACTTCGAGTTTTCGGATTGTTTTGGGAAAATTTAAAAAAAAGATATTTTTCGATTTTTTTAAAATTTTTCCAAAAGTTTTCATGGAAAAATAATAGCGCTATCGTGTTTCCCGTATAAAAATATGGATATGCAAAATTTTTCATAATTTTTGACGACAAAATAAAAAAATGGCTTTTTGGCGCGGGATCGAACCCGCCCCTTTGAGTGAAGGCCGAGCGCTTTAGCCACTAGGCCGCAGGTTCGACCCAAAAATTTTGATCTACAAAAAACTTTTCTTGGAGCAAAAATTTTTTGCTCCATTCTTTGTAAGGAAAGTTTTTTTATATATCGAAATTTTCGCCCTAGTGGGACCGAAGCTATGGGCCCGAATGCCGGACAGTTGGTCGACTCGGACACTTGGTCGACCCGGGCAGTTGGTCGACCGGACAATTGGCCGACCAGACAGTTGGTCGACTCAGGCCTAAAGCCTAAGCCCTAAGCCTAAAGCCTAAGCCCTAAGCCCTAAGCCCTAAGCCCTAAGCCTAAAGCCTAAACCCTAAGCCTAAAGCCTAAGCCCTAAGCCTAAAGCCTAAGCCTAAAGCCTAAGCCCTAAGCCTAAAGCCTAAGCCCTAAGCCTAAAGCCTAAGCCCTAAGCCTAAAGACTAAGCCCTAAGCCTAGGCCTAAGCCTAAGCCTAAGCCTAAGCCTAAGCCTAAAGCCTAAGCCTAAAGCCTAAAGCCTAAGCCCAAGCCCTAAGCCCTAAGCCCTAAGCCTAAAGCCTAAAGCCTAAGCCCTAAGCCTAAAGCCTAAGGTTTAAGCCCTAAGCCTAAAGCCCAAGGCCTAAGCCTAAAGACTAAGCCCTAAGCCTAGGCCTAAGCCTAAGCCTAAAGCCCCCTGTCTGGTCGACCAACTGTCCGAGTCGATCAACTGTCCGGTCGACCAACTGTCCGGGTCGACCAACTGTCCGACAACGGTGGGCCCAACGTTGCTTAACTTGTCAGATAGGAGGGGCGGCTTTCTTATCCACTTCGCCAAGCATTAGTTTTTCTAGGCGGGAGGAATTTTTCCATGGTGGGGGAGGTCTGTCTTCTATTTAAAGCATGTGGGATACAATGAATCGGGTATATTTGTTTAAACTAATTCATTTTTGTTTGTATTTTTATGGTATGTGATCATTTTTTAAACAAAATCAATTTTGAAACACCGATGCTACAAATTTTTCCCCTGATTCAGGGAAGGGGTGGGTGAATTGAAGCGAAAATGAACTAAAATTCGAATTTTTGCCGGAAAACGGACTTTCAATTCGCTTTTCTAGGCAGGAAATCATAACATTGCGGTCCAAAATGAAAAAATGGGTATCGGACGAAATTAACACCATTTAATTCATTTTTGGAGCGAAAAAAATCTTTCCGGATTCAGGGAAGGCATGTGTATTGAAGCGAAAAGTCGCAAAAATCACAATCACATTTTTGTGACATTTCGCTTCAATACACAGGCCTTCCCTGAATCAGGGAAGCGTTTTTCCGCTTCGAAAATGTCAAATTCGGATTTCCCGCATGTTTTTACCCCTAGAGGTGTCATTTTCAGGCAAAAATTCGATTTTTTGACCTAAATTCGATTTTTAGTCAAAATTCGATGTTTTGGCAAAAATTCGTCTGTTTCTAAAGCTCCAACTTTACGAAAAATGCGTTATGAAATTTTTTTAAAGCATTATGACATATAAATATTTTCAATAATGTCTGTCCTTATAAAGCAATATTTGTGCAAAGTAGAAAATAAGTTATGAGATAACAGAAATATAGAACTTGTTGTTATCAAGCTTATTTTCTATCCTACATGCATAGGCGTAGCCAGGATTTTGCTACAGAGGGGGCTAATCAGCGACAGGGGGACTGAACGTGTAAATTTTGTTAAAAAATGCGTTTTTTCTTAAAAAATTGCGCTTTTCTATTAAATTTTTGGACGACAAGGGGGGCTAAAGCCCCTCCCCTTGGCTACGCCTATGCTTACATGTATAATCTATTAATTGGGGAGGGCTGAATAAATTCTTGACGTTTTAATAAATCGAATTTTGTGAATAACTTTTTATTGAAGTGAAAATTTGCTAAAGCCCATTTCAACCCCAAATGCTAAACTGTTTCTGGAACGCAGATGCCATGTTCGATTCCCGATGGGGTCGAAACTTTTGATCAAGTATAGATTAGGGGGGTCACCCACGTGGTCAAAAATCGAACTTTTTCAACACTTGAATTTTTTTACGAAAATGACCCCTTAAGGGTTTTTTCATGCGGGGAGCACGAATCCGAGCGAATTTTGGCTTGAAAATGCATAGAAACTCGAAAAAATTGCATTTTTATTCTTTCTGTT
>JAQGCP010002069.1:0-11045 GCA_034699885.1 Acrobeloides thornei | reverse complement strand
AAAATTTGAAAAACCGGAGAACCGGAGAAAATGTCAAAAACCGGAGTAATTTCTCCGGTTCCGGAACGATGTGGCAACCCTAACTGCACCACCGAGGCTTATTGATGGAGTCACGTCTTTTTAAACCAAGTACTAGTATAAAAAAGGTCGCAAAAAATTTATATCTTCCCTGAACCAGGGCCAAAGAAGCATTTTCACGCTTCGGGAATGCGCGCAATCGATTTCTCGCATCAAATTACCCCCAATAGGGTTTTTTGTAAAAATAAATTTCTTTTTTGAGATGCGGCTACAGTAGTACACCCCCTTTAAGTCAAATTGGTCAAAAAGGTCACACATGGGCTACTCTATTCGGGGAATCGATGGCGTGCATTAATGAACCGTGAAAATGATTCATTGACCCTTATTCAGGGAAGGAATTTGTTTTTTTATCGAAACTTTTTTTCTTTTCAACAATAAATGATTAATTACTCAAGGAAGCAAAATAGAAAAATAGCTTCATAAATAAATCGATTGATCAAGTAAAGAATCTAACAAAATATGTTTGTACTTGACTAAACTTAACAATATTTTTTAATTTCATAAGTTCTATATTTTAATAAAAATTGAATTTTAGAATAAAATGTTTGCTAGACAATTTTATTTAAGTTGGAGCATTTTATTTCAATTATATGTAAGTTTTTAAAATTTTTATTTTTCAAAAATTTTTTAGTGTTATTTTGATAAAATTTACTCCAGAAATATACCAAATGAGAAAATTAGAATAACACGTGAAATAAAATCTTTAGATGATGTGTCAATGATTGATATTGTTGTAAGTGCTTTTTACTCTAAAATATCCCAAGCGCAAATGAAAAATCAGGGAAAAAATTATTGAAGCTTTTCGCCGGATATTAGAAAATTCAAAACACGCTGTTTTAGTGGCTGATTTCACGTAGTCGGGGGGGGGGGGTTGTCTATTGGGAACGATGATGCCCACGATAGAATTTAAATTGGACTTATGGAGTGCCCCTACATGGAGGGGGTACTTAATGTGGTAGAAGGTGCCCCTTCATATTGGGGACATTCCTTAAGTCCAATTTAAATTCTATCGTGGGCATCGCGTTCCCAATGGACAAAGCCCCCGACTACTCGAAATCAGTCACTAAAACGGAATTTTATGATGTCCGACTTTTCGCTTCAATAATTTTTTTCCTTGATTTTTCATTTGCACTTGGAATATTTTCGGGTATAAAAAATTTAATTAAAATATAAATATAAAAAAAACTTTTTTAAAGGCATATATGCAAAAATATGGTCATCTAGAAGCTGCAAAACAGATAGATGAAACTAATGTTACTGCTTCTGTTGATCAAGAAACTATTGTAAAAAATGGTATCAAGTAAGAGACAAACACTTTTGGGGTCTATTTCACAAAAAATAAGTTATAATTTTTTGAGTATAGTACGTGGCGAATAGAGTAAAATTTTATACCTTTTAAAGAACCATAGCACTCGGAAAAAAACGTTATGAAAATATTATATTCGAGAAGTTCATGAAAAATGGAGCATTTTTCTTTTTTACTGTAACTCCTGAATCGTTGTAGTTTTTGAGATAAATGCGTTTGAAAATTGCGATTTTTTGAAATCTGTATATTACAACGAAAACATGAACACATTGTAAATTATTTCATGATTCAATGAAATTTGTGTATTAACGCGAAAATTAAAAGATTGAAGTTTTTCATAAGTTGGTGAAAATTCTTTTTAAATTTTGTCTTAATACATAATTTTTATTGAACCAGGGACGAATTTACACTGAGTTCAGTTTTCGTTGTAATACACAGATTTCAACAATTGCAATTTTCAAACGCATTTATCTCGAAAACTACAACGATTTAATGGTTGCCGTAAAAATGAAAGATGCTCCATTTTTCATGAATTTTCTGAATATATAAGTTACTCATATTGTTTTTTACAAGTGATGTGGTCTATGTTCTTCTAATATTGAATATCGAGTTTATGGGCTCTGAACAAGTTGGAGATTTATTAGTTCAAATATTTTTAGACGATTACAGAAATATTTGGGCGTTGAACAAACTGGTAAACCTGATGAAGGAACCAAAAAAGCTGTTCTGGCACCACGATGTGGTATACGCGATGTACAAAATATTATGGGTAATAATATTGTTTTAATCATTTAACAAACCATTTTAGATCCCGATACAGGCTTACCATATCAATGGAAAAACAACAAACTAAATTTAACTTATGCATTTTATTCCTTTAGTCCACAACTGGATAAAAATCAACAAAGGTGCAAAAAAGGCGTAATTTTATAAATTAAAATTTTAGGTTGGCTATCAGACAAGGCTTCAATCGCTGGGCAAGTGTTTCGCCATTTAAATTTCGTGATGTAACAGGAATGAATGGTATAAAACCGGATATACTAGTTGGATTTTTCGCCGGTTGCCATGATGATCCGGACTGTTTTGACGGTCCGTTACAAGTTCTTGCGCATGGATATTATCCTGAAGATGGCCATCTACACTTCGATCTTGATGAACAATGGGCATATCCCAGTAGCGCTGCAATTCGACAGGACCTAATGATGTATATAATTTCTTAGAATTATTCAAAGCGTATCAAAATTCATAATAGAGGTTGTGGGAATGGTCCAAATTTAAAAAATATTCAATCGACTCAGCTCGACGAGAGCTTCAAAACGAGTACTATATAATGGGATGATGAGTTTTTGATCCATGCCTGAGTGGCTAACGTGCTAGGCCTTCACTCCATAGTGCGCAGGTTCGATCCCGTGCCTTAAAGTCTTTTTTATTTGTTATCAAGTTCATGGAAATTTTTCATATCCATATTTTTATGCGGGGAACACAATGGCGCTATTATTTTTCCTTGAAAACTTTTGGAAAGTTTGAAAAAATCGTAAAACCTTTTTTTTAGATTTTTTCAAACTTTCCAAAAATTTTCATGGAAAAATAATAGTATTCCATTGTAAAAATATGGATATGAAAAAATTTTGACAATAAAAATAATTTTAAAAATAACTTTTGGGCGCGGGTTCGATCCCGCGCTCTATGGAATGAAGGCCTAGAGCTTTACCTACTCGACCATGGGCCAAGGGAAGATTTGTTGTAACTTAATTCCAAATAATTAATAATAAACTTGGGTATAGGATCGAACGACACCGGTTTTATCAAAATCTGAGCGTGGCAAAACTTGTGGTTCCCTTGTGAGTTGATTGGCAATGTTTTTTTTAATTTTGACCTTGCCACCACCTTTTCGAAATTTTGGTAAACCGTGTATTAAATTTTAAATTTAGGGGAAAGTATATTGATCTTCTAGAAGTAGCGACACATGAAATTGGACATGTTCTTGGTGTAGACCATATTCCAAATAGTGAAACAGTTATGTTTGCTGGATATAGCCCTAAAAACGACTCGTCTGGAAATTATATAGTTAAGAAATTGCACGAACTTGATATAGAGAAGATTCGAGAACTATACGGTGCGTGCTTAAAGTATGGATAATTGTTAAAAATTTAAATTTAGGTTCAGGTACTGGTGGCTCTTCAAGAGGCCCACCAATACTTCCAAATAGAAAAACGGATAAACGAGAAACTACACCTAATGATCAAAGTTGGCCGTAAAAATCCAAAAATATTCACTAAAATTATTTAGGCACAATAGACAATTGATTTAAAAAAGCACATGGTTTAACCAATTTTAAATCATATAGATCACTTTAAATTTTTTTATTAAAATAATAACTAATTAGTTTTACAATACTCAAAAGCATGAGATTTTAGTAAATTTTTAAGATTAATTGAAAAATTATCCCATCGAAACGAAATTTCTTCATCATCGGGATGTTTATAAAGCTTCGTTTTGGTATCTCTTAGAGCATTTTCGGGACTTGGTTTTAATGTTGTGTCACTTTGCCATTTTTTGTCATCAATTTCAATGAATTGGTCACATTCACTTACCACTATGAACTTTCCTTCATGACTTTTTCCTAAAATACTTTGAAAAATCAATATACAGGGAGGGCAAAAAAGAGAATTTTATGATTTTCAAGCAAAATTTCACCATAATTTTTAAAATCTTTTTCAAAATAACCCTATGTAATTTTCTATTCAAGAAATATATTGTACTCATTGAAAAATCTTGAAAACGTTTCCCTCGGGAGTATTGTACAAAAGTAAACGTGCAAAGTTGAACTAAAAAAGTGCATTTTTTGTCCAACTTTGCACTTTACATTTTTCATTTTGTGCAATACCCCCTGGTGCTAAGGTAGCCCAAAAAAGCAAATTTGTGAGGTTTTTTACTGATTAAGAGTCAAAGAAGCGTTTCAAGATTTGCTATGCGCGCAATCGATCTCAGCATAAAAAACCACAATAGGTTATTTTTGAAAAATTAAAATTACTTTTGGTCAAATTAATTCGAGAATTGCAAAATTCTCCTTTTTTAGGCCACATTTTATATAAAAAATCACCTGCTAATAAATATTCCTGATTCCTCTTTAAAAATATTCCACAAATACCTGGCTCCGGTGGTGTATAAATCCATGGCCTATTTTTAAATTTTTCGTTCGCTGTTTTGTTTAATTTATTTGGACCCTAAATTTTTTAATTTAGAAGAAGCCATAAAATTTGTGACCCTTGTTTCACCCCATCTCCCCGCAAAACTTGTTTTTCAGATTTTTTTACAACTTTCTTCCATCTTTGGCTATATTATTCTTTTACTTTAAATTGTTCAAGAATTTTAACTTCATAAATATAATACACTTTTTCATTGGTATCAAGATCTGTCATCAGTTTAATATTGTCAACACGAATTTTTGCAACTAAAATTTTTTATAGTACGTTTCCTGAGAAGGTGGAAAAAAAGTTACCGCTCTGTGATCAAGTAGTGAGAGAAGCCGACCGTTCGATTTGGCAAGTTGAGATTGCCAAGTTCGATCCCATTAGAGCGAAACTTTTGAATTTCGGAAAAAAAATTTCGGCAAAATAAGGCAAAAATTTTTTGCCTTGTTTGGCAGAATTTTTACCGAAATTCAAAAGTTTCGATCCTAGTGGAATTGAACCTGATGGTCTCAAGGTTAACTTGCTAGATCGGACGATCGGCTTCTCTCACCATTTGATCACAAAATGGCAACTTTTTTCCACCTTCTCGTGAAACGCATTTTATTTAAGAAAAATAAAATAATCCTACCCCAATCGGCATCGCAAAAGGTCTCGTTTAATGAATTTTGGCTGCATGAGCATGCATTTGCTATCCCAATAGTTGCAAAAATAATGCATAAACATGAATAAATTAACATTTCGCTATTCGGCATTTTGCATCAAAAAATAGTTTTATATCTCATTGGGCAAAACAGTGTAAGGAAACAAGATGTTTATTTTGTTTTTGCACGTTCAAGTCATTCAGAGATCTATGAAACACGTGAAATAAAAGTTCAACAAATCTATGAAGCAACTGAATAAATTGATTTAACCCTTCTTTTCCATCCATCTTAAAAATAGGATGTGCCTTGATGTGTGCATAAAAATTATAAAATTTGCTTTCGACCCAACTCTTTTTAGGGTTTTTTAAAAATAGGGTTTTTTTAACCGAGAAAATCGATTTTTCTCTAAAAAATGATTTTTTTCAAAAAAGCGCCACGACATCTTCTTAAGGACACTTTTCTGCAAATATTTAAAAAAGAATAAGAAAAATAAATGTGCAGTTTTTGAGTAACCTGTCTTACTGACAGACTCACCAAAAAGTCGTTTTTTATGCCTTTTTTCTATCTTCTTTAGTGAGACACCCTACAAATGATATATCATTAGAAAGCTCCTGGTCTGAAACAAATTTTAGCGCAAAATTATTTAAAAATTTGTGTGTGTCAAAAGATAACGTGCAAAATCCTTAAAAATAGGCGTAGGAACCCCCAAAAATAAATATACGTAATCCCGGAGGGGATTCATTAAATTAAAAATAATTATTTAAAAATTATAAACAAAGTTATTTAGTAAAGAAAACCATTCATTTTTGTCATTCATGTTTCTAACACAATCGATCGAAAGAAAGGTTTATGTTTTCGTTTTTAGCGAATAACTTGAATTTTCAGTCCCTTTTCTAATCGATTTTAGAAACTAAGTTTGTATACAAAACGATAAATCATATTAAAACAAGTTATTTTCTTTAAAAAAATTTATTTATGAAATGCTCATATTTATTACTATAAGTGTGCTATCACAATTTTATCTGGTTTGCACATGTAGCTGTGATTTACCATCTCAACATGATATTTATCACACGTGTACAATCCCCCCCCCCCCCCCAATTTCGGGGGGGGGGGGTCGCCCGCAACCCGCAGGCCAAAATGAGTTTCGCCCGCAAATTTTGCGGGCTTTTTGAAAACTGTGCACTCCAATGGTCGATTATTACAGAAACCGTGTTATAAGTCGTCGTAATGAGTTCCTACGACGACGACATTAAATTTTTTTCAACAAAATTCAAAAATCGCCGTCGCAGAAACTCATTACGATGACTTAAAATGCTTAGTGCGACGGGAAAACCTGACGCAAGCAATGCAGGAGATCTAGTTCTACAAAAATGACACCAAGATCCCCGAAAACGTATAAGGCCAAGCTGAATTACGATGGTTTGAAAAATGCCATTATGACGTTACAACGCTGCTAGCGTCAGCTAGTGGCGGGCCTTAGGTTACTCAAAAATCGTAATTACTTTTTTTGCGAATCTAATAAAAAATTTTAATGTCATAAAATATTTTTGACATTTATCATATTCTAAAAAATATTGCCAATCTTTTATTTAAATTCTATTCTAATCATAGTTAAAACCTTCTGAAATTTCGATAAAAGATTTGGTTTTGTTCCAAATTGAAGTTCTTCAAGATTTTGATATGTTTTATAAAACAAATGTAACATGAAGATGTGAAAAAATAATATTATACCAAATGCTAAAAATTTGATTACATATGGGCAAGAAGAGTCAGACCCTGCACAACAGTTTTGAATGTCAACCGCGCAAAGCGCGATTTTTTTGTTGTCAACTTTTTACGGTCGACGAAAAAAATTTTTATGGGAAAATATTTGTTCAGGTGTGCCCCGAGAATTGTAAGTTAGAATTTTACATTTTCTAAACCATAGAAATTTTTCTATGTCCGCTCCAAAAAGCTTTAATAACGGGCTCCAAAAATCGACGTCCGTACTTGATCGCTTGCAATCGTCCTGGCATTTTCCACATGCCTATAAAATATTGACAGGGAAAAATAGCACCCAATGTCTACCCAAACAATTTTTAATCAAGCTTTATTTTACTTTGATAGGCAAATTGTTCGTATTTGATTGTGTTTCGTGAAGATTAAAAATACCAAAGAATAGAATACGTTCGATTTGACGTGATAAGTCTTTTAATATTAAACGAGAAATGTCTGTTGATGTCACCCAGCGTGAGTGTAAGTGTACAGTTGACCAGAAAGTCGATGCAGGATGTGCAGGAGAAATATCGAATACTATTACTTGTGGAAGTGAATGATTCAATGCAACGAATATGTTTATAAAAAATCAATAAATCTTTTTAAGACGCGGTCTCTATAATGGTCCAACATAATGTGCCCCGACTTTTTTAGATATTCGATTTTTTGTTCTAGATCGATAGTAGGGGTGATTTTAAGAGTCACTTTCTTGAGAGATCGAAGATCCCTTAATATGCAGGCGACAAAGTTTAAAGTATCGAGTTGGACTCCAATAGTTATGTAGCCGGATAGTACCCGCACTGGGATGAAAAAAGTCTTTTACCTCAAAAATTAAGTCGTCATATTTCTGAGGGATATGCTAGTTTTCGAGTTTTTTAGGTACCTCAAAAGTTCCATATATTGAACAGTAGCCAAAAATGAGTTAAAGATACGATCTCTGTAAGGGTCGACAATGCTCAGGGATTTTCAAATTGCTAGCGAAATTTTTGTTCACGATAGGTCACAGTTAGGTCCAATGTTAAAAACATGTATTCTGGGTGAGTATTCGATATTTCTCCTGCACATCCTGCATCGACTTTCTGATCAATTGTACACTTACACTCACGCTGGGTGACACAAACAGACATTTCTAGTTTAATATTTAAAGACTTATCAAGTCCAATCGAACGTATTCTATTCTTTGGTGTTTTTAATCTTCACGAAACAGGTATCCAATGAAACTTTATGTATCCGATCAAACACAAAGGTCGCATCATTGTTTAAAAATACTATAATATCTAATGTCAAAATGCGACCGCTTGTTTGATAAAAATTTGTATTCCACATGTTTCATCAATTTCATATGTTTCATCAATCTGACTGAAACAGACACAAGGTACCTGTTGTTTTCCCTTTAGGGGTTTTTCCCTGTACAATATTTTATAGTCATGTGGAAAAAAACATCCAAATGCATGGGCCTATTGCACAAAATGAAAAGTGTAAAGGTAAAGCGAAAAGTGCCAAGTTGAACCAAAAAATGCACTAAAAAACTGTAAATTGCATACTTTATACTTTTCACTTATCGCTTTTGACTTTGCACTCTTCACTGTTTTCGGTGAAAAAGTGAAGAGCCAATGTCTGATTCTTCACTTTTTCACAGAAAAGAGTGAAAAAGTGCTAAGTAAAAAGTGATAAGTGAACAGTGTAAAAGTATGCACTTTACAATTTTTAATGCATTTTTGGTTCAACTTTGCACTTTTCGCTTTACACATTTCATTTTGGGTAATAGGCCCCAGGCTTAAAGAAAAGCAAAAATGTAGGTAAAATATTTGTTAAGTTTTTCGTTATTTTATTTAGGGCCGGAAATTTCCGACGAATAGCGTTGCCTGATTTGTCAACTAATTGCGCGAAAGACCAAAATACATCGAAACATTTCATTAACCCTTCTATTTTGCATTTTGTATGAATTGCAATAAAAAATCGTTTATTGATACGATTGGCAAATCAAAACAATTTCAAAATGCGATTTCAAAAAATGTGCGAAGATCCTTGTGCGGAAAATCCATGCGGTCGTTCCGTGCGGATGTGTAAAAATGTTCCCATTTTGGGAACATTTTTCAAATTTTCTAAGTGCTACAGATCAGCTTGGGCCAAAATCAAAAATATGCTTGATGTATTGGGTTGTTCAATAAGTCCTTGCGGCTCAAAAAAATGCTCTAATTTCATCATTTTTCATCCGTTTTCGATGAAATTTTTTTTCAATAGTAAGAGTGTATGTTGAATACGATCAAATCGGTCTTTTTGAGCGAAACTCATATTTTCGTGTCAATATCCAGACTTTTCCAAAAAATTGGTGTTTTCAATGTTGGAACTTCATTTTAAAATGTTAATGGCTATATAAGTCGATTTTTGACGAAATTGTAGACATTTCTAAGGTTTTTCTAGTCGGGGAATCGATTGCGCGTATTTCGAGGTATGAAAATGCTTGCCTGATTCTGATTCGGGGAATACAAAGTTTTTGAGCCATTTTCGGGGTATGCCCATCGTGGGGCATCTTTCAGTGGTCAAAACGGTCGATTTTCTCTACTTTTCTGTGGTCAAAATTGACAAATTCGTTCAGACTCGTGTTCCTCATGTCGAAAAACCTCCTGATACCCAATTTCAGTCAATTTTACCCCCTTGAGGTCAAAAACTCGAATTTTCAAAAAGCTCTCCAAATTGACTGAAATTTGGTAGCAGGGGTTTTTCGACATAGGGAACACGAATCTGAACGAATTTGTCAATTTTGACCACAAGAAAGTGGAGAAAATCGACCGCTTTGACCACTGGAAAATAAAAATTCACATTTACCAAAATGCCAAACGTCTTTGGACAACAAACAATTAAGCTAACATATGTTTTGGGGCTTGAAACGCTAAAAGTGTCAAAAAATAAAATTTTTCAATAAAAAATTCACTGAAAACCAAAAACTAGTGTCCAAACATAACACATCCATATACCAAAATTTTTCTGGGATTATGAGCTACAACTTTTTTTACCGTCCACAAAGCCCTCTCTACAAATTTTTTAAATTTTCTCCATGCTCCTATACAACATGTTTTCCCAAAAAACAAAAAGAATACTAGCATTTTTTAAAAACATGCTTAAATAAAAACAATTAAAAAATTTATTTGAAAAGTAAAAAATGTAAAATTTGCAATTTTGGTATCGTATTAAGTTAAGCTATAAATTGAATATGAATTCTTGGAAACATGTCGTATCATAACGACATAATCTCATTGAAATTTCGTATCGTAGATCAACATTACATTCCATGAATCTGACGGAAAGAGTAAAAAACATGTATCAGCCAAATGTCGTATCTAGAAACGGGTTCGCCTCGCCTTGATACGACATATTTTTCAATTTTTGGCCCAATACGACGAAATAGGGGGGGGGACAGTCCTTCCTTGTGCACAAACATGTTTAAAAGTTTTAAAAAGCATAGCATCTACTGGTAATTTTAATGAGAAGCATCTGACGTTATTTATAGAATGGAAGGGTAGGGATACGCTTAACACTCGGAGTGTCACAAATATACGTTTCACAAGTACAACAGAAATTTTGATTTGGACCTTTTTATACACTTTCAAGGCACGCGGTGGACTAATTGTGGACATTAGTTCGGTTGGTGCTAAAATGTATTTTTTCAACGTGGCTTATGGGGTTGGCAAAGCCGGCGTGGACAAGTTAACGGCAGATTCTGCTATTGAGCTTAAACCGCATAAGGCTATCATGGTCTCATTATGGCCTGCGCAAGTAAAGACGGAAGTGTTTGAAAAAGTTGTACAAGATGATAAGCAACAGACGGATTTTTCGGTAAATAAATTTTTATGAAGGGCCCTGGAATGGACCCCATGGCCAGGACCTCATTTGAACATGCCCTTGCCTCGGAATATGGCATCGATACTAGTTCCTTTTATTTGTTATTAAACATTTTCAGAAACTACTAAGGAATAGTCTCAACTCTACGGAATCTGCAGAATATTCCGGTAAAGCTATCGTTGCTTTAGCTAGCGACCCGAATATTTTCGACAAGACTGGAAAAGT
>JAQGCP010002068.1:0-11048 GCA_034699885.1 Acrobeloides thornei | reverse complement strand
TTGGAATGTTAGATGATTTTATGTGACTTGAACATCTGTTTTTTAAGTCTAGAAAGCCAGCATCAGCGTAATTTGACAAAGAATTATGAAGCTCGTGGAATAGAAATAAAATATACCGTAGTAATCTTAGTCATTTTAACCTTGAATTATTATATTCAGGGTTGCCAAATGTCCTTATTAATAAGATTTGTCCTCATGTTGAGGTAGCAAATTTTATTTTTTAAACAAATTTTACTACAAAATCTTATTTTTTGTTGGGAAAAACCAGAAAAATTTTATTTTTTGACGATTTTATTAAAGAAGTCCTTATTCTTTACTAATTTTTCAAAAAATGTCCTTATTTTCATTTATTCGAAATGATTATATTCTATGAGAAAGTTTTTTTCTTCACTAACACCAATGAACTAAAAAAACTGTTTGTACATGATAGCACTATTAACAGTTAAAGTTGCATAGACAAGTGATATTTTATTTTTTTAACAGAATAAAGTATCTTTGCTATGTAGTTTAGCAGATGCCGGCTGGTATCAAAAGTTTTCATTTACAGAGAAATTTCCACCGTTTCGGTGTAGTATTTAAACCGAATGAGCTCTTACAATTTTATAAGCTCTTACTATCCTAGCTTTCGTCATCACCGAGAAATACATTCTGAGGATAATGTGTGACCCGTGTCTTCTTCAAATTTTCTTGAGCTATTGGTGATAATACATGCATTGTTAAACTTAAAGGGATATAAAGTATAATAACTTAAAATCGACTTACCTCTGAGGCGCCTTGCCTTTCTGGCTTCAACAGTCACTTGTGAGAGGGCGGTGTGATACTTGCGGACGGACTTTTGCGGACGGGACATTTACGGACGGGACTTTTGCAGATGGGAGAGGGGACAGCTTTGTCCGCAAATGTCCCGTCCGCAAAAGTTCGCCCACAAATGTCCCGTCCGCAAAAGTCCGTCCGCAAGTATCACACCGCCGTAAGAGAATAATATTTAGTTCCAATAGTTTTTGCTATCTTTTCTTTGCAAGAAGCCGTCTTCTTTGGAAGAGTTTCATCTGAGAATTCTTGTCTGCAGGGGGCCTGAAACTTTTAAAATAAGTTTAGGCCTTGTTGTAAGAAATGAATCCGTAGGCTTTCTCGCGCAGCCCTATTTAAAAATTTTGTAATTCCGCGCTTTTCGTTTCAATGTACATGTTGCCTGATGCAATAAAAAGTTTTGTGATAGCCAAAAAAATTTCAACTATAATATGCGCAAATGGAAGCGGCTTCATTAAATTTATCGCGGAGATCTCATGGGATCTATAATGTGGGTAGACATTATCATTAAACTTTTGACTTAATTCAAGAACGTAAAAACATTTGAAAATAAGAGCATTCGGCAACCTCATGAATTACGACAACCTCAGAAATAAGAACATAAAGGCAACCTGCGAAGTTTCGACAACCTCAGAAATTATAAAAATTTAAGATCAAAAACACATCAGAGCCGACACCGACTCAAAGACCAAGGTGAGGCTGCAAGCTGCTACATCGGGCTACTAGATACTTCGGTGGCACACCACCTCCAAACTCCCGGAAACTGAGCTATCCCAAACCTTTATGGCAATCGTATCGCAACATCGACGCTGGTTGCAGTACGCTTGTCTCGAGCTTCTTTTTAGCTATCTCAACTTGCGGAATCTTTTCCCTACTTGAGGTATTGCGGCATACCGCCCCTTTCGACTGTTTTCATGTTTGTTCTCTGTTTTCTGAGCTTTCAAACTTTTGCCCATTCTTGGTAGAGCTGTTTATCATTTTCAAGGACGGATTTGCGTCATTGGATCCAAAAATGGAACAAGATGTTTTTGATTTGAGGCACCAACAACGAGCAAACTCTGCTTTTCCCTCGAATGATCGAATCAGCCAATCATTCGAGAAAAGCATAAACAGGCTCTTTCCCTTACAAGACACAAAATAAGCTCAACTATTCGAATAGAAAATAATAGGAAGTTGCATGAACTACCTTTATTGTTATACTATGAGCTGATATTTACGGATCAATTTAAGAAATGACAAATAAAACAAGGAACAAAATTTCATCATGTATAACATTTGCACAATAAGAAAGTTATTTTTACGAGCAAGTTATTTCTCAAGCTTGACATTTTCAAGCCAGTATCGACTGAAATTAGTGGGAAATTTCCGAAAACATATGTAATTATTACGTCTAAATTAGAGACAATCGAAAAAAGTTTATAGTAGAATAAGCTTACCTTAAACAAATTAAATCTAACTAACTATCGGAATTTTCGAGTAGTCTAATTAATCAAAGTAATTACGATTAAAGAAATATTTTATATTTTTTGACCAAGATTTTTTGTGAAGCATAGATCCAAATCAAGGTCGATGTTAGGAAGAGTGTAATTTTCACTTCCCGTTTTAGCTCCTTAATTTATAATTATAGAGAAACCATTTTATTGGTATTTCGGAACTAATGGATCTTTAGAACAAAATTGTACCGAGGTTTGTGTTCTTTTCGTAAAGTTTATGAATTCATGAGCCTAGTTTGACGTACCATGCGTTCAAGATGAATATAGCAACTTCTAAAAATTCATATCTCCTCAACCATAAATCCGATTTTGATTATAGACTACATTTTGGATAGGGGGGATCTGGGAGTTTTTTTATGAAAAAATTTTATTGAAAAAGATTTTAAATTCTAGTTTTCAGAGCAACAATACAAAAAAGGGTTAATTTTTTTAGAATTTTTCTCTAAAAACTCGAATTTAAAATCTTTTTCAATAAAATTTTTTCCTAAAAAACTCCCAGATCCTCCTTATCCAACATGTGGTCGACATCAACATTGGATTTATGGTTGTGGAGATATGAATTTTTAGAAGTTTTTCGCATGATTAAATTTCAAGATTATTTTATTTTCAAGAACTTTAATGTCTTAAACTTTTGAGTAATCCTAATGAAACGAATAAAAAATCAATTTTCACATGCTTCTGTTGTCCTTGACACCTGAATAAGCAAATTAAATATCCCCCAGATAATATGGTCTAGTGGTAATGATCTTGTTTCAGATTCGTTGATTTTGAATCTAAGAGTTTTTTAATATTCTTCAACATTTTTGTTTTCTGTAATTTTATAGTCCATATGTCATTTTATGAAACAAATTTTTTATTTTTCAAATGTTTAGTAACTTTTTTAGAATTATTAATAATGGGCTATCTCTATGAATCTATAGATAAAAGTTCGATGAATATCAATCTTATTACTTCCATAAACTCGGACATCATTTTTGTGGTAGAAATGGTTTTAATCATAATATCAGTTATTATCACTTCTGTATTTATTTTTATGTTAACTTCTTCTGGTTTGCTTCATATTCATTTTAAACTCTTAGTTCGATGGACTTATTTATTTTTTGTATTATCTATGATAAGTAGACTTGTTCTAATTATTGGAATTTTATTTAATATGGAAAATTCTGGTAAGTAACTGAACACATGGCTGTCGATACCTATGCCTATATATTATACACAGTTGCGCTTTTGTATGAATCAGTGTGACTTCAGCTCAGGGAGGCTTCGATCTTCGGGAGATGTTAAATAAGCGCTTTGATAAGTTTGATAACTTTGAATTAATAGCGAGTTCAGGCGGTTGCACCTGAGTATTATCCAAATAAGAGAGGGCTCTCTAAAAGCGTAATTTAGTCTCATAATAATGTAGATATGTAGTTGTATAAAAATCCGACAAAAGAGCTGTGTAAAGTTTAATTCACTTGATCATGCATGACATAGCTCGGCCAAAATGATGAAAGGTATTTCAAAAGGTGATGTCATACATGATCAAAGAGGAGCTTAATCCAAAATTTTTAAATACGGGCGGTCCTTAAAATGTCCATAAAGTATGGGCGAGATCAAGTTTTAGTTACAGAAAGGGCCACAACTTTCATTAGGGTTTCTTCCTTTTACCTTTGCAAGCATCTCATTTTCGGTAAATTTCGTGCATAAAGTGTAAAATTGCAAAATCCAAATAAAACCCAACATAGGTTGCACCGAGCATACCATCTGAATAGTTGGACTGCAAATGATGTGCACGGAGTACATACACACTTTCATACATGCACATACAATTAGCACAGGTGTTAGTCATATACCACACAGACACAACTAACAATAACTACTATAGATAGTTATTTTTTATAAATAAATAAACGCGTAAACCATAAAAGGCTAAACGAAGATCAAGGAGCTTGAGTTGAAAGCCAGGAGCCGACCATCCAGGAAGTCTGAGCTAAGCGTAAATGAGAGGCTTGACCCTTTTCTTGGACCAACTGATTTCGCTTTTTTGTAATCGAATCGTTTTATCATCTTGATGAATCGCCTTGGTTTCTTAGGCTCTCTTGGGCATAAGAATCCGTATGCTTTGCTTTGTGTTTGATAGAGCACTATTGCTTGTTGGACCTACTTCACATCTTCCGTTGAGTCGTTATTCGCTAGCGAGCATTGATTATTTCGCATTTGGCCACGGAACTTGTAACACTTCGCATGGCGAAGTCGTCGCGAAAACGTAAAGTCTTCGAACATAACAATAAATATGCAAATTAAACAATTAAGTACCCATTAATAACCTCAATATCTTATCCCTACTTATTTTCTCCAAGATCAGTTGCATCTCAATACATTATCCCTTCTTTTAAAATTTCACTTTCTACCCAACTTTTAAAAGACTTTACTTAAAAATTTCATTTTTTGGACTAAAAATTCCAATTTTTCAGCTTAAATGACTTTGTAAAGTGAATTGTGTATGGTTGCATTCCATGGAATAAAAACTCGTCTCATTTTTACATATAAAACTTACCTATTTTGGTTTTAACTATATTTTATAGTTATATTTTTGAAAAAGTCTGTATATTGACACGAAAACATGAGTTTCGCTTAAAAAGATCGATTGGATCGTATTCAGCATACACTCTTACCCACTACTGAAAAAATTTCATTGAAAACGGATGAAAAATGATGAAATTAGAACATTTTTTGAGCCGCAAATACCTATTGGACAATCCAATACATTACTCAAAAATTTAAAATTTTATATCTTGAGGCAACAACTGGAAATTTTAATATGCGAACTTTGTCCATGCTCAGAGCGACTCAACGTCACCAAGATCATAAAAAATGGATGATCTTGGTTCAAGTTATGACCATTAGAAGTCAAAACCTATCAAAAAATATGCAAATTTTTAAAGAAAAATCGATTTTTAAGACAAAATTCTATAATCTATATATCAAACGAAAGCTGGTAATTTATGTTACAATTTTTGTGAAAATCAATTTTTATGGAAGCACTGTTAAAACGCTTAAAATAGACAATCTTTGTCAAAAGGTCCATATAAAAACTGAGGTTATTACAAATATGTATATTTTATGCAAATTTCAAACAGCATAAACAGAGTTTTTTATAGTGTTCGATAGCTCATACACCCAGCTTTTCAATGAGTGGTCAACCATTCTCTGGAAATTTTCCTAGGCCGAGATAGCTCAAAAACAATTTTTGGTCACGAAAACACATAGTTGTACCCCTTTCTGTGGGCCTAGCTTCGAGCAGTGAAAGTTTTTTTCAAAAATTCTTTATGGAAGATAATATATAGGGCTTTCATTCGCATAAAAACTTACAGGACATCGTCCGCGTGTTAAACACTAATTAATAACCTCAATAATACCTATGCCTATATCTACACCTATTTAGACGTTGAAGGATTCTACTTATTATATGGTCCTACAATCATGATAAAAGTGGGAACTTTTGGTTTCGTCCAAATATTTCGCTATCTAACCGGTGTTATAGCTGCTTTAATTTTCTTCTCAATGTATTTGGAAAGATCTTTGGCTACAATTAATTACAAAACCTATGAAAACTATAAAAGCCCATTTTTAGTGTTAGTGGTTATTATAGGTATAACCATATGTGCTTGTATATTTTGGATATTAATAGTTTCAGGTAATTAAGAAAGTAATCTTTTTCTTTTATCTCGAAAATTTTAGGATTAGTATCAAATTTATTATATTTTACTATACCTAGTTTAATTGTTGGCGCAATTTTATTTATTGTAGGCAAAAAATTTTGGAGCTACTACGCCTGGAGGGCGCACTTAACAGGAACAAAAAAGCCGAAGTAAAAACGTCAAAAATTTTTTTGAAAATACACTATATAGGAGTAAAAATTGACGAGGAACACGTTGGAACTATATTTTTATGTCAAACTCAATGGAAAGCTGTGAATTTTTGCTTTTTTGAATTTACTAAAAATAGATAGAATTCAAAAAGTCAGTAAAGTAAGTAAATTCAAAAAAGGCGAAAATTCAAAGGTTTCCAGTGAGTTTGACATAAAAATAAATAGCTCCAACGTGTTCCTCGTCAATTTTTACCCCTATATAGTGTATTTTCAAAAATTGTTTTGACGGTTTTACTTCGGAATTTTTATTCCTGTTAAGTGCGCCCTTCTCAGGCGTAGTAACTCCAAAATGTTTAGTCTGACATCAACAATGGCTTCAATAGGTGCTGCTGCAATACCTAGTGCTGGTCTAGTTACTTTGTTAATGGTGTTAACTGCTGTTGGCCTACCAACAGATGATATTTCAATGATTGTTGCTGTTGATTGGCTATTGTATGTGTCTATATTATGAATTCAAAAAATCTGCGATATTTTTGAAACATTAAAAAATGCTCAAAATCCACTAAGAAATCATTATTACAAAAAATTCTCAAAATTACGCACAAATCCCAAAAACCAGAAAAATATAAAAAGTTCCAAAATTTTAAGATCTTCAAAATTTTATCCAAAAATTACCCAAGCTTCCAAAATAGTATAATTCTCAAGGATTATTTATCTTAGTAGCAGTGATGCCCCAGAATCCTTATAAATCATTATGGTCTCCTATTATAAAATTCATCAAAAAGGTGACAAAAATTGTCATTTTTCATTAAAAATGGCCAAAAATTTCTATATTTTTACTGAATCGGAGTCAACGAGCTTCATTCTGGTTATGAAACTGGTCATCGAGCATCGTTTTGTAATTTTAGGGCATATTTGTTAGGATTTAGGTTTTTTAGGGGAATGGTGGGGTTACTTTATTAGTTAAAGTGTGAGCAGGACAGTGTAGGGTGGTCTAAAATAAAACTAGAAAGCATTTCATGTATAGGTAGGGAAAAATAAATTTTCGATTTATTTTTAGAAGTTTTTAGAGGTCGTTTACGAACAGTTGTAAACGTTTGTGGTGACGCCTTTGGTTGTGGATTTGTGCAGCACCTATGTGAAGGCTCCAAATTTTCATATCGCATAACACCAAAAGAGTTACCTATTGACACCTTACTAGAAAATGTAATTAAACCTTCTAATTTTTTAAACATCGTCAATTTTAGTTACACGACTTCAGAACCGTAAATGGAACTCAAAGCACCCATATTTCTCAAGAAGATGATAACGCGATCAGAATTCATGTTGATAAACTTTGATTTAAAAATTTTTAATTTTCTGACAGAGATGCAGTCACGATTCTTACCCCCTTTAAATAAAAAATTTGTTCTTTTTTCTAAGTCCCGTATCCAAGTAAAAATGAGGTTTTCGGCAAAAAACTTTCCGTAGAAAGTTAGTTCTGTATCAGAAGCATAAAATATAGAAGGAGTTATCGAAAAATCTTTTAGTAGTGCAGAGATATAGATTTTTGAAGTTGGGCATCTGAAGCCAAATATGCGATTTTGAGTCAATCTTCGATGTCGCATATCTCGACGCTGACAAATCGATAAAGCAATATTAATAGCTTATTTTTTAGCTATGTATTAGGGCTAAAAAATAATGCAAGAATCATTGGAATCTGATTTGTTAGTATCGAGATATAGACCCTCCAAGATAGGTGACTTTTTGGTATAAAAAACCTGTGCTCTAAGGGTCACACGGAGGTGGCACACCTAAAACTCTAATGTTTTTTAAATCAGTAGAACATGATAGAAAACTTATAGAAGAAAAAAAATTTCAGCGACTCTAGTTCAATTTTTCGAATTTTTTTGCTATAAATCGCGCTGCCGTCCCACAGAAGCCCATATTTGAATTGTACTTGAAATCAGCTATCATCGAGTCGTAAAAAATATAGAATCTAAATAAACTTGTGTACCCGAAGCTCTGTTTTCTCAAAAAGTTTGTTTTAATCAAATAAGAGCTAGTTACTAGGAGACGTATATCAAGCATTAATATATATTCTATTACTTCTGGATGTCGACCCAACCTATATTCTGATCACAAGAAATATTCAACTCTCATTTTACGTCTGATCGATACATAAGCAAAATATACAAATAATGGATAATACAACGAGTTCCTTAGAGAAAATTAATAATGGAACATGTCTAGATGTATTGTTTCAGATGTCAGTGTTCGAATTGGCTGAAAAATTTCAAATTTCGGTAGCCATAATCTCAGTATTATTATCGTTCTTAATTATTTTCTTGACAATTGTTGGCAAGACACTGGGGGACTTTAAATATTATATTTTCAACATTGCTATTCTCAATTTAATTTATCCAATAACAAGAGAGATCATCATAGATGGCATTGTTCTAAGTTCCATAGATTTGAACACTGCTTCTGAAGATCTCATTTTGTGGATGAATATTATTAGTGGTAAATAATTTTTAGACATTAGAAAATAGACGGCTAAATATTCTTTCCGAATATATCATTTTTCATATGGTTGTAACCAGGGCTGTCAAAAAACTGCCAAAATCGCGAAGTTCAACTGCCAAAGTCAATTTCAACAAATTGTTTTAAAAATTTTTCTTTTGATCAAATGCCCACCTAACGGCCTGATTTAAGTCATTTACACGCGGTTTTAATATTGGCAGTTCAACTGCCATTTTGGCAGTTCAGTTGCCGGTTTGGCAGTTCAGTTGCCGGTTTGGCAGTTGAACTGCCAGCTTGGCAGTTGAACTGCCAACGTCATAAAATAGCTGGAAACGATGCTTTTTATCACCAGAACCAAATTTAACAAGTTTTATACCATATTATATTGTTTTATTATATCCATAACTAAAACTGAAGAAAAAGTTCATTTTTTTGCACAAAAAAGTTCTTTTTTTTCAAAAACGACCAAAAATATTTTTTTGTGTCAAAAATATTTTTTCACGTAAGTAGCCCCTCTGTTTGGACTAAATTTCTTTTTGAAAAAATTTTAAAAAATTTCCCTGACCTCCTACAAAATTTTAAAAAAAGTGAAAATCGTGTCAACTTTATCGTGTAAAAGTCGTTTCGTGTCAACATTATTTACATCATTTTTACGACTTTTTGATTCAATACACAAGCCTTCTCTGCATTTTTTCGCTTCGAAAATGTCAAATTCGGATTTCCCCGCATGTTTGTACCCCTAGAAGTGACATTCATAGAAAAAATTTTGTAACGTGGGTAGCCCCTCTCTATATTGTGTAGTAGCTCCGAAAGTTAGGATGCAATATTTCCACAACCAGAAAGAGTTATGGCATGAATTTGGTGTCATTCGATTGCTGCGAAATCCAGCTTTCTAACGACGCCAAAACTATCAGGATTGGCTTTCGTATTTCCGGAGAAATCCTCAAAAACATATAAAAATTTCGAAACATCAAACGACTGCGCCGTATACTTCATTCATTCAATTTCTTGAAGAAGAAAAAATCATTTTAAGCACAAAATTTCGTTTTTTAAGTAAAATTTGATTTTGAGAAAAAAAATTCGACTTTGCAACAAATTGAATTTTGAGCAAAAATTTCGATTTTTGTTGCATTTTTCGTTAACGAAAAACGATCGTTGAATCAATTGTCTCTTTGAATTTCAAACTAGTTGTTGTATTGAAACGATTTGCCTGAATTATTTTAACTCGAAAAAAATAGTCGAAAGGTCGACTGATCGTTAGTACATTTTGTATGTATCGTATTTTCGGCAACTGAAAGCGATCCTAACTTTACTATATTTGATTTAGTGAATTGCGTTAGCGAATTTTGTGCATTTTATTTGTTTTATTGAAATAATTTTCTAACAAACATTTTAACATTTGTTCGAAATGTTTATTGAAACCAAAAATTTTCTATTTTCTTAACACTTTATTGGAAAATTTTTTGTATTATCTCTTTTTTGCAATTCAAATTAATCAAAAACTTGGCATAGACAAGAACGGGATTGAACGATCGTTCAAACAACACATGAACGGGACGACAATTGTGCTTGTAATTCCCTTCATTGTCCCGTTTTTTTGTGTATGCCAAAAACTTTATAAAGACGGGGCATCATATTGGCGAAATCTATTGAAAATCGAGGACTATGATTTTTCGCATACGAATTTCCTCAGAGACTTCGCACTAGAATTTTTGCACGGTGAATTTTCGCAAAACGATTTTTTTTTGTGGCATATTCGCTCTAAAAACACCACTGCGTCAGATATTTTTTATGCATTTCTGAAACTCATTTTCATTTTAAGCTGATTTATTGCACGATATTACGTTTACATCAGCATAAAAAAAGCATCTTACGCAGTGGTGTTTTTAGAGCGAATGTGCCAAAATTCGAACCTAGTGCCAATATAACCCCCCCCCTCATCAGTACTGTAATAGATTTTGATCTCTTTCGAAATTTGCAAAAAATTTTAACCCGCTTTTGAAAAATGGGAAATTTTGGTGAAATAAATCGTAATGGGGGCCAGTAAGAAAATTTTCAACGAAAATCTTTCAGAAATTTTCAATTTAAAAAGAGTTTTTCATAAAAAATATTTTAAAAATCCAGTAAAAATTTTAAGTGAATGTTCAACAAATTAGTAAAATTTTAAAGTGCGACCGCTAATCTATACAAGTGATTTTTTGATCTTTTTTGAAATCTGCAAAAAATTTTTTTTGCAAAAATGAAAGAATTGATTTTTTATACGATTGTTTTTAATATTTATGATTTTGTTATTTATTCATTTTTAGCTACAATAAAACTTTGCTTTCTTGTGTGCATTCAACAATGGCAACGAACGAAGAAACATTTGCTTTCCAAGCGGAGATTGCTCA
>JAQGCP010002067.1:0-11049 GCA_034699885.1 Acrobeloides thornei | reverse complement strand
AAAAACCGGAGAACCGGAGAAAATGTCAAAAACCGGAGTAATTTCTCCGGTTCCGGAGCGATGTGGCAACCCTATTTGCAGCTCAACCACATTTTTTGCTATATTTTGAAACGGAGTGTAAAAATATTCTAAACTCTCATAAGTTTTTAAAACCACTTTTTCCTGCGGGTTTAGCCCGCAGGCCCTCGGAGATGTCTTATTAGTCGATCAAACTGAAGATTTACAAAAATTTTTAGAAAATTCCATATTGTCCGAGTGAAGAAACATCAATCCACGATTTAAAATTTGAAGAAATTGCTAATGATTTAGATTAAAAGTTCATTGTATAATAAATTTTTTTAATAAAAAATTTGAGAAATTTTTTGTATAAAATTTGCACATTTGAAATTTTTAAAATGTTTTTCCATCATGATACGATATGTAAGGCTGTTACAAGATGACACGTTTCGAAATTTTATGGCTTATACTAGATTGATGTTTTATTTAATAAATAAACCATTTATTAAATCGCAATTTAATAAACATGCTTCGCCTTTATTTGTTTTTCTCCCCCATTACTCGGTCTTACCAAACTGATAAATAGCATCTGACAAGCCTCATTTTTGCGATGAAGCCGATTATTGGCACTCCTTTTTTGCTTTGATAAGAATATAAAGAAATCTTGCATTCTAAAGACATCATTAACATAATGGTTTTTCTATATTTTGCGTGTTTAAATAGGATTCATTTACTCCACTAATTTTTAGAATCAAAAATGGATGTCAATGTGATTATGCTTGAATATGACGAGCGTGGAAACAACCTTGATAGAGTCGATACTACAGCCAGAGTGGCGGCTAAATCAACTGTGAGCGATCTTTACCGTTATATTTTGCATAAAATCAACTGGAGTCATAAAACGGTTACATCTTGTTACATTGAAAAAAAACACGAAATCACCCAAAAGAAAGAGCGATTCCATTTTAATGATTCAACTCCGGGGATCTTGGACATTCAAGACAACCATGCCTATTCGTTTATTATTTATACTGCAAATATTCCTGCGCAGGTAAAAGAGGTGTGTGATCATTTTTGACATGTATGACATTGATTTAGGATGATAACGTGTATATTGCTAACAGTGATTTTACGAGGGTCACGGGAGGTGATACTGTTGCATCACACTCACAAAAAGCCCCTTTTGTGAGTGCATCGATAAAGGCAGATGTTCAGGTAAAAAATCGAGGTTTTTAATAGAAGGTTGTTTAGTCTCAAAATGGACAACCTCAAACACATTATGTCGAAGAATTTTACACAGATGTTGATGATAATGAAGTTTTGGATCTTAGCCCTGCAACGTAAGTTATAATGGATGCTTCCTAAGGGTCCTTGTGGGGTTATGGGATCCTTTACAGACTCCCTATCTACGCCTCTGATGGGCACAAAGATACAAAAATTCGCTCCCATATTTAAACACGTTTTTCAGATCCAACGAAGACGTCATTGAGCTTAATTCGAATGGGCTCAAAGCCACGCTTGGGGAGTTCTATGATCGGGTGCAAGAAAAATTTTGCCACACCAAAATCATCAACGGCCCAATACCAATTGAATTGGTTGACATTACCACATATGGCGAAGAGCGCCCTACATACGATTTTATCACCAACAATAATGTGGACCGGAAGCTGGATTTTATGAAAATTGGAGATGAGTTTGTAAGTATCAGGCTGGGAAAAAAGGCCCGAGGGCTTGGGAGAAGGAACATTCAAGGAGGATCCCTCCGGGCTTAGGGATGTTACATGCACAAAATAGAACAAGTGGCAAACATCACGCCAAAACGTGGCATTTACGTGGCAAATAGGGTTGCTACAGTGCCACTTTTTTGTCTGTAACAACTAGTTTCCTCTAATGCCACCTTTTTGCTACCCAAATTCTATAGTAAAAATTCGGGAGCAAGTTCCCCTGGCTGCCGCCATTTAACGTTGACTAAACTCGGCAAAAAATTTTTCTTTTCTTCCGGAAATTACCCATTTAGGGGTAATTTTATGCAAAAAATCAGTTGCGCGCACTCACGCAACCTGAAAACCGCAGAAAAATGGTGAAAATTCGATTTTCTCGAGAAATGAACAAATATCTCTTCCATGCATCCCTGCGTGGTCGAGAAATAGCATGACCACTACTCTGATATGATCATTTTTCAGCTCAGCATAGTCGGTGGCCTCATCAAACCGCTTAACTTTGGTCTCTTCTTAACCGAGTCAAATAAAAGCGAGCGAGAAGTCACTCAATCTTTTCTCTTCACCCAAAAATTTCAGGTATACCACCCCTACCTCTTCTCCTTCCAAACTTTAGCTCCATCAATTCGATTTCAAAAAACGACCAGATTTGGCCAAATCCTTCATTTCTGTCAACAACATAGACAATATCAAAGCGACGCATTTTGTCACTGCCATAGAAAGTGGTATTGTTATCCCAGTGACGGTCAAAGCGAAGATTACACCGGAGATGGAAGAGGATATTGCAGAGAATCGGTTGAAGGTAAGGATTTGAGACAAATTACCTGAATCAGAGTTGTTTTTAGCAATTCCTTCTAAACGTCAAACGACGCCTAGAATCCGAAAACTTTAATAGCCCCAATTCAGACAGATTTTTATGCAAGATTTTCACTGACAAACGCCTCCCCGAAACTATCAACGAACCCATCGCATCCAAGGACCTTGTCACTATTTTAGAGTCTTTAATCAAACAACTAAAAGCTGAAAATCTCCGTCGTGGCATGAAGCTCTTCTACCATCTGGCCCCTATCTCAGAGTTGAAACGATTCCATCCTATTTCTCCCCCAAGACCAGATTGTTATGTCGTCCCGGAAAATTACAAGACTTTGATTATAAAAAAATACATCGAGCTTCGGTCTCTCTTCGCCAAGTTTAACGACGTGAATGATTATCTCGATATTTTTGAAATTTATTTGAATGAGAAGATTATAAAAGATCTTCGAGAATCTATGGAAAATTGCAAGAATGATGAGAAGTTGCTAGAAAGGAAGCTTGGTGGACTGATCAAGACTTATCATAAGAATGAATATACGCTAGATTTTACGTTTGACTCTTTGCTAGAGGAGTATAACAAGCTGATTAAGAAGATGGAGATGTTGTTGGATGTGGAGTGGAAGGCCTATATGATCAAGATCGTATCCATAGACAAGTGGAAGACGTATCAAAAGTTTAAGTACGTCGGAAAGGGTCAAGATTATCTGGAGATGATTGGAGATAAAGAAGAAGTCTATGTGTTGTTTGCAACTTGGAGAGAGATCGATAACAGAGAAGATGGAGAGCTGAAACGCTTTGAAGAGCTGCTTGAGAAAGAGTTCGATTGTGTTTTCGTGGATCAGGATGTTACTGAGGGAAAATACCCCAACGAAAGCCGGATTTGTCAATTTAAAAATGGCGCTCTAACCGATGCAGATTATCTCAATCGATATTCCGGAAAAGTCCCTACTGGAATCGCTAGATCTTTCAAAAAATTTGGGTGTGACTCCGAGCCTCCGGATGCCGTCCAACTTGAGATCCCATGCCCGAAGTCGTTTGAACCAGAAAGCTGCAACAATCAGAATCATTTCTGGTACTGTGAAGACTGCGAGCAAGTCTATTTCATCCACAACAAGTACATTTATTGCGAGTGTGGACGCGCCTCGGCTAAAAACTTCAAATTTCGATGTCCTGGTACTCTCCATGGCCCGGATTTCGTCGCATTTAAAAAAGATGATCTGAGACAAATCCTCGATGGGATCAAGAAAAAGACTAGCCTAAACATTTTAGTCATCGGAAACGTCGGGGTTGGGAAGACCACATGGCTCAACGCGTTCGCGAATTATCTCACCTATCCGAGTCTCGAAAAAGCGAGGAAGGGAAACATGCACAAGCCCATCTATCTCGTACCGTTTTATCTCCCCAATGATGATGTTCAAGTCGGAGAAGAAACCACGACAGAGAACCTCACCCCCAAAAAAGGCAAAGCCGGCACGAAATTCCCAAGAACGATTATCTTCGAGACGAAAGATCTCCGAATTAATTTCATCGATACTCCCGGATTGCGTGATCCGGATGGCGTGGTAACCGACTTGAAAAATGTCAGCAACATTGCTCAATATCTCTCAAGCAATTTCGAAGAAATCCATGCGATTACCATCGTGTTGAAACCGAACCAACTGCATTCGGATGAGTTTAAATACTCCATTAGCGAAATCTTGGCGAATATGCCCAAGAAAGCGGTCAAGAATATCATCTTTTCCTTCACCAATGCAAGACCCTCGAACTTCAATCCGAATAGGAATGATTTGATCGATTTCTTGAATACGGTTAGAAGAGCGTCGAATGTGGAATTTGCTTTGAATAATGACAGGGTGTATGCTATGGATAATGAGGTTGTGCGGTATATTTATACGGCGGGAGAGAAGAAGGTCAAGTTTGACCAGCAGAAAATTGGATGGTAAATTTTTAAATACGTGCTCGAGACCCCTCTGGTTGCACTAGAGGGGATCTAGATCAGGGCTGTGTTCCAGTTCCGCTAATTCTGGTCATTTTGACTGTTCCGGTCAAAAATTAACTGTAACAACGACTGGAACACCCCAAATTTTTTATAATATTTGAAATTTTATTCAAAAAAGTTCATATTTTTGATAAATTTTTTATCATTTTTAAATTTTTATCCATCTTTGGCTTTTCATTAAAAACTTGAATTTTTTGGGGACACGCCTGAACCGAGCATAAATTGGCAATTTTTGAGGCTCAAAATTTCTTAAGTTCCGGTCAATTTTGGTCATTTTGACTATTCGCTGTTCCAATTTCGGCGTGGCCTTATTTGCGGACGAACATTTGCGGATGAGACATTTGCGGATGCGACACTTGCGGATGCGACATTTGTGGATGCAACATTTGCGGATGAGACTAGGGATGTCCAAGTGACAAGACAAATACAATCCTTGTCACCTTAAGAAAAACGTCGAAATTAATATTTTTCGAGTATGATAATGGTTATTTAACACTCAAATAATGAAAATTCAATGAAGTGACAACAGTTGTCACCTTGTCACTTTTTAGAGAGACAAAGTGATAACATTGTCACTTTTATAAAGACAATGTGACAACGTTGTCACTTTTTTACAAAATACTAGAAATTTGTTTTTCGCTCAATTATAAGCAATTTTTGATCATTTATAGCACGTATTTTTTCGGTGACAACATTGTCAACCTTGTCACCATGGTGACAAGTTGTCATCAGTGGTGACAAGTTGTCACCAGAGATGACAAGTTGTCACCAGTGGTAACAAGTTGGCACCGAATCTAATCAGGATTCTGAACCCGGATTCAGAATCTGATTCAGAATTCGGATTCTGAATTCGGACTCTGAATCCAGATTAGATTCGGTGACAACCTTGTCTCTCTAAAAAGTGACAAGGTAACAAAGTGATAGCTGTTGTCACTTCATTGAATTTTCATTATTTGAGTGGTAAATAACCATTATCATGCTCGAAAATATTAATTTCGACGATTTTCTTACGATGACAAGGATTGTCATTGTCTTGTCACTTGGACATCTCTAGTAGGGAAGGAGCAGGGGATATGTGTCAAATAATAAGCATTTGCACTTGTTTATTTTTAATTTTTCCGCGAAGCTAATATTAAGTCTAAGTAAGCAAAAGGACAACGTTTATTAAGCCTACATTTTTATTATTATTAGACTTTCGAATTTTTGCATTTGTCGAACAAATTAATTTTTTCAGACAACTAAACATCGACAGTCTCCTATTCTCTCTATAATGACTTCTATTGATTTGGTAATAAATTCAAGTTTACATATAGCCAACGATACTTCAGACAGTACAAATGCAACTTTATCGATAAGGATTTTTGGCGGGACAACTTATGCGTTATTAAGTTTCCTTGGAATTGTTCTGAATATTCTACTAGGGCTGGTTTTAATCAAGGATAAAAGTTTTATCAAAAAGTCGGCATTTTACCTCATCGTTTGGCAGTTGATTATATGTGATTTGTTAACGCATTTTATGCAATTTGTTATAGCAGTGCCTATAACTTTTACTGGATGTTCGGTAAATTTAGCTTATATTATGTAAAAAATTGTTGAACTTGATTTAGATATATGGGCATATAATATGGTTACTTGCAGCTTTTGACACAATTGCTTATAATGGAACGCTATATTTTTCTTTTATTATGACTATAAATAGGTTTACCTGTTTACTAATGCCTACGTGGAATAAAACTTTCTTTGGGAGTGTTAGCACATATTGGTGGGTTTAAACTGGGTTAAAAATACTGATCATCCTTCTAGATCTATCGTCCTCCGTCCTTTCAGATCTGTTGTTCTTCTAGATCCGCCCGTCCTCCCAAATCAGTTCGTCCTTTCAGATTCGTCCATCCTTCCTTCCTTCCTTCGGTCATTCCGCTAGATTTTAATTTTATGAATTTTAAATTCACCCTGTCACTAATAATACATGCCTGCCTAATCAATTATAAAAAATTTAGGACAATAGCACTTACTTGGCTACACGTATTCTGGTATGTGATCAGTTTAAATGTGGGAAATTGTACAAAAGATTTTGAGCATGACGGTAATATATCACTTTCCAAATAATCGAATTAAACTCATAATTTAGGTTTTTATTACTATCATAAATGCGATAAAGATTCAATACAGTATAAAAATTATGGAAAATTTATCTTTCTGGTATATTTTCAAGCATACATAAAAGGGGGCGCAGTTCTGCTCCTCTCCCTACCCAAAAGGCTAAAAAAAATAAAGATTCCATCAAGCAATACTTCCCCTCCTCCTTTGAGTGCACCCCCATCCTCAAAAAGGTGGTAAAAACATAAGAAACCATAAGACCCCGACGCACAGTTTCCAAAATCTTCCCTCATCATGATGCGCTCAAGTCTATATAGTATACTTGGGCAAGGGAGAGGTGGCACCTCCCCTAATTCACCCACTCAAAAGGCCGAAAAATAGGGGGACCACCTCAAAATTGAGCAAAATTCAAAAATTTCAAGTTAAAAATACCAATTTTCGTGAAAAATTTTCGCCCGTGGCAAGGAGGACCACCTCACCAAGAACCCCACACCCTCCCCCTTTGCCCACCTATGCTATATAGTCTAAAATTTAACAAATTTAGTATGGTGGCATTATGAGCACTTATTTGCCGGTTATTATGCTAATAGGTTATGCATGCATATTTGTTTATATAAAATCACAACAGAGGTCATGGGTAAAGACAAAAGTTGGAATTACGCATGTTTATACGCTTCGAAGGAATAGTGTAACTGCTAACAATAAAGAAAATGCATTGCTGTTACAAGTAAATTTTTAACTTTTTAGTCGAGAGTTTTAGGTGTGATGGAAACAATGCTAAGCGTGCACGGCGTGAAAGGGGTCATCCAGATATTACATAATCATGTTAGGAGGGGGGTTCGGCCCTCCTCATAAAAATTGATTGCGTTAGTGCATTTTTGATGACTACGTTGAGAGGGGGAGGTAAACCACCAAAAGTTGATTACGTAATATCTGGATGACTCCAAAATGAAAATTTTTTGAAAAGTACACAATCGAAAGTAGTACACATGGTAAGGCGCTATGACAGTTTGTCTCAAAGATCCAAAAATCGCTGGTTCGAGTCCCGCTTCTTCTATTTATTTTTAACTTTTGTTGTATTTAAATTTTTTTAAAGAAAAACAGTATTCTGTATGGGCTACTTCGATGGAAAGGTCGAAAATTATAGAAGCCGTCTTTTAAATAGGCAAAAAAATAAAAAAGTGGAAGCGGGATCGGAGTGGAAGTGGAAAAACAACTCTACCGTGTGTGAAGTAAAAAAACTGTCCCTTCGAGACCCAAATGAATGCGATAAAATGAGAGCGGGCAGGGCCTATGCATACAGTTTTTTGTAATTTTTTTAATTTAGAGCTTCCTAATATGTGGCTCTATTGAAGTCCAAAACATTGCATTTAATTTATTACCTACGCTGCCTCTTCAAGGCCAATGGATTTATATTGTAAACTTTGTACAAAACTGGATTAGCTTATTAATGAGTTCTATGAACCCAATAGTACTGTTCATATTTAATGCTGATATCAAAGAATCCTTAAAAAGAATCTTGTCGAAGACTTTTTTGAGGAGATTTATAACAGATCGAGCAATACATGTGTATAGTAGCAATGCGGGAATATGGCAAATAAGATCCCCGACACAATATAACCAGAATCCTTTTTATTGATGAAAGATTGTTGAATGAAATTTTGATGCATCTTTAAATATAATTAAAAAATAAAATTTCATACATCTTTTAATATTACCGACAATAAAAACCTAATAGGAATGGCAGCGTTCGGGTAAAAAAGCCATTTTAGGATTTTATCTTAATTTCTATTGTGAGTCTTCTTTTCCCTTATGTTCTGATGCTAACTTGAATGTTTTAGTTTTTCATGTTCAACATACTAAAGTACAAAAAACCTCAGAACATACTCAACATTCAAAAGGGACAAAATGGACCTTCTTCGAGTTTGCACTCCACCTTAAATGTCAAATTTGTTTTTAGAACCGATTTCCAAACGCTGTGCGCTTAGTGCTGTGGGTAGTTCGATATTCGAGATAACGTCTAATTAATCCTTCATCCTTTAAGATGACTTTAAGATGAGTTTCTCCTACTTTAATTATTAGAATCTATCAAACATTTCTAGGTATTCCAAAATTAGATTGTGCCATTTGTAAGTGTATCTAATAAAAGTTTTATTTTTGTTTTCAATAAAATAGATAAGCTTATTTGTAAATGGGCAATCATAATCGGGGACCAAGATTAAATTTATAAATTTCTTAGCGTAAATTAATACAGGGTGGTACAAAATAGCTTACTGTTCGGTTTATTTTGCACTAATTTACCAAGTACTGGAAGTGGCGGATATTTCTGCCACAAATAACTTTCCTGCTAGACTGAAATGGTTTACTTCTGGGTTGTGAAAAAGAGTCCGAAAAATACGTTACAGATGTCCACGTTACCGACTTTAATGATACAGACAACACGTTGCAAACGGTACCTTTGTGGAACAAACGAACAAATGGACGGACGAACGAATGGACAGACGCATGAAAGAACGAACGGACGAAAGAACGAGCGAAAGAACGAACGGACGGACAGACAGACAGACAGATGAAAGAACGGACGAACGAACGAAAGAACGAGCGGACGAAAAGACGGACGAACAAATGAACGAGCGAAAGAACGAACGAACCAACGGACGAACGAAAGAGCGAACGGACTAAAGGACGGACGAACAAACGAACGAGCGAAAGAACGAACGGAAAGAACGAATCCGTTGATCTATTTTTTAAATGTACAATAATTAAAATAATCTAAACAATTTTATAAACTTTTTTATTTACAGTTATCATCTAATAAACATTTTAATTATATAATTACCACCATTATAAATCTTTCCTCTTTGAAGATGGCTTATTTTAAGAGTTTCTTCTATTTCAATCATTAGCTTCCAATCATCATTTCTTGATATTTCGCAATTATAGGTTGTTGTGCCACTTGTGAGTGCTTCTAATGAGTAACTTTCATTTTTATTTTCAATAAAATTTCTAATTCTTATCATTACATCGGGAAATTCTGTAAACGGCCAATCTTCATCAGCAACAAAGTCTAAATTGTGCATAAAATTATTTTTGCAATTTAAATAACAACTTACAAAAATGGATTTGTTTGAGGAAAAATTGAGGATAAATAGTTGATTTGAATCTCTAAAAGTTTATTGCGTGAAAATAAAAATCAGAAAAACAGAATTATAATACTTATAGACATACATGGATAGACCCCAGATGACCCCAGGTGTTTCACCTGGGGTGGATCGGGATCAAGGGAAGGTTGTGGATTGGGGGATGTAGAAGGGGTCGGAAGATCGACAATTGAGGATTAATAGTCGAAAAGTAGGTTGCTTGGAGCAGTATATTTATTTTTGGGAAAAAAGAATATTTTTTAGATTTGTCAATCTTTTTTTTGGTCGCCAACTTTTCGAC
The DNA here is from genome assembly GCA_034699885.1 of Acrobeloides thornei. NCBI lineage: Eukaryota > Metazoa > Nematoda > Chromadorea > Rhabditida > Cephalobidae > Acrobeloides > Acrobeloides thornei. Next base: position 984 of record JAQGCP010002067.1, on the reverse strand, counting down.
CCATTGGGAGGGGGACCAAATGAGGGTTGTGGGTTTTTGTGAAAATTCCACCTGGGGTGCTGCCCATGTATGCTTATGGATTATCTGACTTTGATCTAGTTGTCTATCATTCTGGGCTTATTAGACGCTTGATCAAACCGTTTTTCGCTGATCATTGACTTTTCATACATACCTCAATGATTTGTTTAAAAACCTCAAAATTAAACGTCGAAATCTTCACAACATAAAAATTCTTTCCCAATAATTTTTCTGCATACATAATAAAAGAAATAAACGTCTCTTCATCTCTGTCTTCCCCATTAAATGATCGTAGAACATCCGAAACCTCCATGCTAGATAAACAGTTATTTGTTACTCCTCTTAGTAAAGTCGAATCGTGTAAGTGTCTTAAAAGCTCTCTTAAACTTGTGCACTTGATTATACTTTCATGGGCAATAATCAAATTTTGTAGTACTTCTTTTGCCGTGATCAGATAGCTTGTATGGACTTGAAAATATACAATGTGAATTTTCTGGCCGTTTATATTGAGTAGTTTCTTGTTAGGTTCCAAACTGTGTCGATCAAAATAGTAATTTTCAAAAATACAATTTTTTATCCATTTGAAATTTTGTTTAGGGTTAATATGGAGTAGAGTACGTTGATTGATTTTGACCATGGTTGGGCCGGTGATGAAACGAATGGAAGAGAATTTTTGTAGAGGAAGGTGATCAGAAAGATTTGAAATTATTCTATGCCAAATTTTGTTTAAAACTTGACATTTTTCTATCTCATTTCTTGGAAGATTCATAAAAATATCGAGTAGCAGATCAGATGACATATAAGGTAGGCTTTGAGCATGCATCCTAATGTGAAAAGATTTTAGAGTCTAATAGAACCCCATGTAAACGTAAAAATTCTCTTAAAAATTGAGTTTAAATCGGATTTCTTCGAGCGAGCACTTTTTGGATAGCCCTGAGGATAGGGAATATGCTATATAAAGAATTA
>JAQGCP010002066.1:0-11056 GCA_034699885.1 Acrobeloides thornei | reverse complement strand
GTATAAAATTATCCCAAAAACTTTTATAAAAAAGATCAAAATTCATGAGAAGTCTGTTCGTTATGGGGGTTACGTTATCTAGGCCCACCCTGTATATAAAAATTATTATGTTACTTTATAAAAAAATTTGCCTGATTTTTATATTCTATATTTTATTTTCAAAAACATTTTTATATGAATATAAGTTTCTTTCTTGATTCGGGTTTTTTTCTTTTCTTGATACTCTTTTTTTGATTGCTATTGGAATTCTACCACAGAAGACATAATGACTATTCAATTTACGTCGAATACGCACACAATCCCCAAGATTTCAGCCTCGTTTTTTTGAACCTATTCCTTCAATACTCAAGCTCACGCACAAGAAGCGTGCATGCTCAATGTTTATAAATGCGTGTGTCTCAGTCAAAGAATATGTCTATATGTGTGTGTGCATATTGCATACACAGCAACATTGTCGGCACGAGGAAACGGCGCAAGCAAAAATTGCGATGAATGTGCAGCCGGCTGGCGATAAGTGAAGTTGGCAAGCTAGCTGGCAAGCAAGCACAATTCGATGCAAGCCTAGCAATGAACCAAAAACTAATCCGCATGTATGTAAAAGCTGAAAGTGGAAAAAGCTGAAGCAGCGTGCGTCTGAATATTGAAGCTTCTTTCGTCTAAAAGCGCGCACACGCCAAGGCATGCCAGAGAAAAGAGAGTCTAAAGAGGTTTAAAATTTCTTGTGCGCGCAATAATTCCCTTGGTCTTATAATATGTTGGAAATTTTCTGTCAACGTCTAATTTAAAGAAAATGCCTTTAGGAGTATATATTCAAAATTGATTTAATACGAACCTATTTCTTTTTTATTTTTCAATATTGTATTTTTTAGTCAGAATTGTTATCACATAAGTGATGAGTGAAAGTATATCAAAATTTAATAATACAAACAATTTATTAACCAAATTATATCGCAATCCGAATTATGCGATAGTCAAAATTCCTGAGTCTTCAAATGTCTTGCAACTATATCAACTCTTAGTAAGTTTTTTTATAAAAACATTGATACATTTTAAATATTATACTTGATAAAACCGTGCAAAAATATAATCTTTTTAAAGCTAACCAATGGATTTCCCGAAGTTTCATTCGTTAATGAAGTACGTGAAAATGCATTTCTACCAAGTTCTGATATAGTTGATATGATACAACAGCAGATAGCGGCAGCTGCTCCTAATTTGGTCAAAAACGAAAATAATTCTGACTTAGCAACTTCGATACAAATCCCTATAAGTGAATCTAGTCCAAATACATTATTAGAAATAGCACAAGGTTCTTCAAGTAGCAATGGATCTGAGGATGACATCACAAATATTGGGCGTGGAAATCAAGGTAGGTATACGTTTTAAATCTATGGATATAAATGCACTCGGAGACCTTCACTTTTAATTTTATCGTACTCAGGGCATTCAAAAAGGGGGGGGGTCTTTGGTTCCATCTTTGTGTGTGCCTCGTTAAATTTTAAACTTTTTTTTATGACCATATCTCCTCGTAGGAATTTAATTGAGAGCTCATTGACAACCCATTGTAAAGTTGGAAATCAACGCTACAACTTTTATATAGACACCTATAGCAAGTTTTCGCTTAACAAATAGATAATCGCAGATCTTTTTTTAATTCATATTAGCATGAAAACTGTTTTGGAAGATACACTTTTTATTTTTAATCTTTTGAGAGTTAAATTTGCCCGCTAAATACTGAAGGGTAAAATTTTCTAGACACAAGGGGAACTGGACCCTGCTAGTGTCGGGGATGCCAAACTCCTTGACAGCGCAATGGACCACTACACCATGACTGTCTGAATTCTGGCATTTGAAATTATCCATATGTCGAGCTGTAACAATTTTAGCGTCTATGATAAGAATGTCTCCATCGTCTTCAAGAATACCATCTCCGTTTCCATATGTCGCTAGACCACGTGGTAGTAGAGTTATGCCTAATGACGACTCTTCTGTTTATGCCATTTGTCAGTTGTGTTCAAATAAAATTATGGCAAGCCGGTTATCCAATCTAACAAATCATGTCAGGCGTCATGCTTCCTTAAAGCAGTATCAATGCAGGCATTGCGTTTATGCTCATAATGAGATGGCAAAAGTACCTATATTTATATATCTATTTTTTGTTGTTGTTAGGTCAGACTTCATATGCAACATAACCATAGAGATTTTGATAGCCAACCAATTGATGCTATATGTCCAGAAATGCAGTTGCAATGGAATTTACTGATGGAGCAATGTTTTCCTGGTCACGCAAAAGTATATTTTGTATTTTAAAGGACCAGTCTATTTTTGCCCTTTCACATGGCATCAACTCCAAAAGTAGACTGGTCCTTTTTGAAATAAACAATCTGATTTTTCCCAATATTTTATTTAGCGGATTTCCACTAATCAAACGGAATTTAATACTCGTGTGACACGCAATATCAATCTAGATGGACAATATGCTTGTGTTGAATGTGGTGAAATTGTATTAGGCGGAAAAATATTAGAACATTTACACGAAAGGCATCAAACGGATTGTATTCCATATGCATGTGCTGAATGTGGCTATCAAAGTTCAAATCAAGTTAGCCTAATTTACATGTAAACAAAAATAAAAAATTTAGTGGAAAGTACGACTTCATATTACAGTAAAACATCCGGAAAAGGCTGCAGAAGTCGCTGTAAATACATTGCCGGCTGGGTCTAATTATACTGTTTTTATTAGAAGATTCTTTCCAGATATCCCAGGTATTCATTAATAAGTTTAATTATACAGGGTGGGCCAAAAAAGTGGATTTCTTTTATTTTTGGGACCTGAAGGTCGCTGTAAATACATTGCCGGCTTATTTTACTAAAACTGACCGCTTATGGGCAATTTTATGCGGAGAATCGATTGATGCATTCAAGAACACCTGAACCTGATTCAGGGAAAAATTGGGTTTTTGAAGCAAAAATGGTTATTTTTCGCTTTTCAAAAACCAAATTTTTACGCTGAATCATGGCCAGGGAAGCATTTCCAGGGTTCAAAAATTCGTGTAATCGATTTCCCACATAAACTACCTCTAGAAACATAAAATTAACATTAGAAAAATAAATTTCCGGGTCCCAAAAAATAAAAAATTCACTTTTGTGGCCAATCCTGTATAATTGTTTTAGGTGACGATGAAGAAGAGAAAATGGTAGCTGAATTGAGGGAAAATTCAGTAAAACTCGAAACTTCGACAAATATTGGAGACAATCGCCCAGAGCTAAAAGCTACAATACATAATGACCGTTTTAATAAAACTAAAGATCAAATAGAACCATTCAAAGAAACAATAAGATGTCAAGTAAATAAAAAATATTTATGATAAAGCAATTTAATATTTTAGATTTGTCATCGTAACGTTCCCTCTGCACAACCTTTATTTAATTTACTAAGCCATGCAAAAAGACATTACAATATAAAACAAGTAAAATTTTATGCTTATTTTTTACACATATTTTTAAATGTAGTCCCATATTTGACTTGTTTTTCACCAAGTTTTAATTTTCTGAGCATTTTCAGATTATAAAAAAGCATTTGCAAAAAACTTTTTGCCTGCGGCGCTGGTTTTTGCATTAACTCAGGGATATTAACATAATTTTTCTATCACTTTCAGCTTAAAAAAGAGTGATTTTCAACAAAAAAAATTTCGCGCTTGTCGGCGCGAAAAACAAGAGAGACTAAGGTGGCTTTTGAAATTTTTTTGAAAAACTCGAAGAGATCGCCTTGGTCCCCCCTTATGCTTTTGCTCAAAATTTTAGAAAACTTTCGAAAAAAACGTAAGGGGGTCCCTTATGATTTGTTCAAATTTTTGGCTGGGGAGCTCCCCAATACTTCGTAGCTCGTACGGCATTGTGCGCGTATAAAATAAAAAAAGAATTGCGGGGGACCCCTCCACATAAAAATGGTGTCGATTGTCTTCTCTCATCGTCCCATTCAAGTTTAGTTTGAGCGTTCCCTGTTTAAATCTAACGTTCTCGAGATCGGTCACACAAAAAGACATTACACGTTTATAGTAGTAGGATAAATTATTTAAAATCAAATTTTAGTTTAAATGCCCTGCTTGCAACCATTCAAGTGTCGATCATGGAGCAATTCGCACACATATGGCAATTAAACACCCCAATTCAACGGAAGAACCAATTGACAACTTTAACGAAGAATTGCATACAGCTTGGATCAACACAATGAAACAATGCTTTCCTAAACTAATTCCAAAAATCGAAAGTCATCAATTCCGATTTGAATACTATCAACAAAATCATCAAGAAATGACAGAGCAAACCAAGAATAATATTGACGTTACAAATGAACCAAGTGAATTAGTAAACGATGAAAGTTCAAAAAGTAGTGATATACATTTACAAGAAACAATAATAAATAATGATAAATCAAAAGGTGTCGAAGAAGATGAGATTCATTTGGACTCAATTTATTCACCTCCAGCAAAAAGACTTCGAGAAAGAAGAACTAATAGCAGTGGAAGTTTAAATGCAAGTATTGATAAAACTTCTAAATCAAAAAATAATGCTGGTCGATAAATGAATTTAAAATTGTACATGGTCTTATGAGACGTTAATTGGTCTTATAAGATTGAATTGTTGTCTTATGAGTTTTTTTAGTTTTGATATTTCACGAGTTTTATTTTTATATTATCCTACTACTATAAAGTGTAATATCTGTTTTGTGTTAAACGATCGGGAATATTAGATTTAAATTGCCACTGCTAGAACACAAGTTACAGGGTGAGGGCACTTCCCCAACAAAGCTAATTTGTCTCAAAAACATAAAGGGGACTCTTATGTGTAGGGATTTTTTTAAATTTTAGTCTACTGGGGAGGGGGGGGGCACTTGCATACGCCACTGGGTACTCCCTCAAAAAAAAAATTCGCCCCTCATAAAATGTTACAATTATAACATTTTGAACATTTTTTAAATAAAATGTTTAAACATTTTTATATTGGGTCAATCCATAAATAAGGTACTTTTGAGCATCACGTCGAATCTTTACAGAAATGACCCTTTCGAGGTTTTTCTAGACGGGGAATCGGTTGTTCGTATTCCCGAGCCATGAAAATGCAAACGGCCTTGTAAGTGATAATATAACTTTTTTTTAAACGCTGTATTTATGATCTCATTTTCCTATTAAATTTCCAATGACCTCTTCACTCAACTTTATTAGATTTGATCTTTCTGTGATAACTTTATGCTTTTTAATTAAAATTATCTTGTTATTAAATTGTACATAAATTTTTTATATTAATTTAAAAAAAAGCTAATGACTACCAGGAGGCCGAGCGCTATGCGCTCGGAGGGGGAGAAAAGGTGAGCGAAAAGACTCTTCTTCTCCCCTCCGATCTATTCTCTCCGAGCGCTTCTCCCTCTCTAGAGCTGGGCTTATAATGTACCGTACTTCTCATTCATGTGCTGATTATTGAAGTGATTATTCAAAATTATCTGATTAATCGCTTAATAAACAATTTTTAATTGACGCAAATTAAGAATTTTGGTAGAAACATTTAGATACACATTTTCGTTGTAATATACAAAATTTCAAATCGCCAACTTCACAGCAATTATCTCTAAAACGACAACGATTCAGAATTTACCGTAAAAACAATTTTTTTAAGATATCCTCCTAATGATTCTTTAAGATATCCCCCAATGATTTTGGTGCCAAAACTCTTAGAGTTCTGTCCTCTCAAATATAAAGTGTTGACAGTTTGGATCACATCTTTAAAAGCTAGTTCGATCAGGCAGACAGACAAACATTACCGTTTTATATAAGAAGATAAATTTTACAGGGTGTGCGGAAATTATCCGATCCCTATAGTAAGATATATCTAGATACTTTTTCACCATAACTTTTATAGGAAAAACCATACACCGAGATCTTATTGACATTTTTTACACGATCATAGCTTTAAAAAGCTACGACCGTGAGCGTTAAAAAGACATCAAGATCTCGATATATAGATGTTCCTAACAAAAGTTATGGTAAAAAATTTCCGGCAATAGGGGATCGGATAATTTTCGCACACCCTGTATTTACAGGATGCCCTCCCCCCAAAATGTGATTTTGTGATATTTATTTTTGCAAGAAAATTGCATTTCCTCTGATATTGTCTTTTGACCTAATTTTTCCTTTAAAATGTAGAAAATTTGATTCTCTATATTTTTTCAAAAAAGTATGAGGTCAAAAGACAACATTTTACTCGAGAAATGCAATTTTCCTGCAAAAATAAAAATCACAAAATTGTATTTGTTTTTTGGTATCAAATATTACAAAACATTAAAATATAAAAAGATTATTGATCTGAACTAATTATTGCGTTTCTTAAGGAATCAGGAATGCACCAACCTGCTTCCGGGTGATCAATTTGAGGCACACACTTTTCGTCCCATCCACAGCCATTCTAAATTTACAGGGTGGGGCAAGAAAGTGGATTTTTTAATAGTTCCTTGGTCGTTTAAACTGGAGTGAAAAAAAGTTGTTTTTCAAATTTTTTCAAGTTTTTTAATCTTTACCAAAATAGCCCTATAGTGGGTTTTCTATGTGACAAATCAATTGCGCGCATTTCTGGATCTTAAAAACGCTTCCCTGACCCTGATTCAAGGAAGAGATGTGTTTATTGAAGCGAAAATGGGCTAATACAGGATCAGGGAAGTGTTTTCAAGGTCCGGTAATGCGAGCGAGCAATCGAATTCTCGCATAGAAAACCCCATAGGGTTATTTGGGTGAAAATTAAAAAACTTGGAAATTTTTGAAAAAAATCGGTCAAAATTCCACTTTTTGCCCCACCCTATAATATAAAATTGAATTTATTCTACTGTTTTATCGCTTGTATAAAATTATTTCTCATCAATACCTTAATAGCATCAGGATTACAAGCACTAATGCTCATACGTTTTTCTGATGTATTAGAAGGTTCTCTCATTTCTTGGAAAGTGGCACGTCTATAATCATTAACTTGGTTGAAATAAGGATTTTCAAGATTTCGTAGATTTTCGGCTAAATTTAATTTTATATTAAATGGAAATTGTTTTACTAAATATAAACTCACGCGAATCCGTTCTCAACTCGAATTTTTCAATTGATGAATAATCGAATTCACCGTTTTCTAAGCGTGGAATGATCTGTACAGAATATCGTGCTCCAGAACGAAGCCCAGTTAATGTAACAAATTTCTAACAGTTATAAAAACATTTAAGTTTAATCATAACAAACCTGATCTCCATTTAAAATATTGATTTTTTGCCATTCATTATAATTTTTGCTTTCATCATCTGTATACAAAATTGTTGCTCCAGAAACGCGCTCAGTAATAGAGTGTGGATAGGCCCAAGAAATGTTTACTTGTCCTGGTGCTATATTTCGATAAGCAAGCGAATTCGGCAATTTATATTCCATTCTTCCTGGATATTGATCTTAAAGGACAGTTTTGAACAAATTTTTTTATAAGAAAGTTCAAATTGGGGCAATAAACTTTTGCGTTGGAAGTAAATTCTAATTCGGTAACCCTGAAGAGATAAATGAGAAACAAAATTGCATCAAAATTTTAAATGTGTTTGTGTATTAAAGCGAAGGGATTGGAGCGAAGTGATTGATCATCCATATGATCAAACACTTTGCTTCAGTATACAAACATGTTTAAATTTTTAATCAATTTTTTTCTCATTTATCTCTTCAGGGTTAAAGAATTAGAATTTACTTGAACGCAAAGATGACCCTATTTGAATTTTCTATAAAAATTTTTTTTCAAAACTGGACTGGTTCTTTAAAAATGCAAAAGTTTAAATTTTTTCTCTAAAATTACCAATCGTAGTAAAACGATAAATTGAAGGTGCTTGGATAAGCGTTCCATCGCGATTACGAACATTTACTCGAACATAGTAAGTGGTGGATCTTTTAAGATCGGGAAGAGTTAAAGCGGCTTCTTTCCCATCTAAACGAATATATCGCCAGCGAGCTTCCGGTTCATCTTTGTTGTCAGTTAAAAAGACATCATAACCGACAATTTTATCTTGTGGGACGTGTCTATAAACACTTATTCATATCTTATTGTAATATAACTTACGGTTCTAGGATCCATTGCAATCGAACGCCATTCACTTCACTAGAATATATGACATCAATTTTGCTAATGGGATTGACAGCAACTAAATGTAAAAAGGTGTACATTTAATACAAGAACTAACTTTTTGGTGTTTTAAAACGAAATTCTCCGCTTTCCGTTTCTAAATTATTATGAAGTTTGGTTTTGATTTTCAGAACATATTCTGTATCACTAAAAATATTTTTAAAGTAAAAAATTTCTAAAAGTTAACAAAAAATTGCCTTTTAAGGTCATGTAAGCTAGCACTTGGATTTGCTCCTGTAAATTTAATTTCTTGCCATTCTGAACTTCCGATTTGTGCATATTTAACATCGTATTCTAAAATAAATTTAAAAAAATTTTACTTTTAAATTTACCAACTATCTTTTGTTGCATTTCAGGTGGTACTTCCCAAGTCAGGTTTACTACGCCTCGACCATCTCCTTTAAACCTACTAGAAATAACCAAATTTCCAACTTCAAAATATTCATTTTCTATATAAACTAAATTAGGTTACTTGATGAAATTTTTTTACCTCTGGGCATTGTTATCTCAACAATTGCGGCTGTACTAGACACATGATCTGGACTTGTTGCACTTCTAATGGTCATCTCATACTTTTCGCCTGGAACTAAATGGCCTAGCATGAAATTGTTTGCTTCAATTTTAATCTAAAAACTGGGTTGATTAAATCCTACGACTATAAACGTGTAATGTCTGTCTGTCTGCACAGACTATCTCGATATCGTTTGATTTAAACCCTTAAGACTTTTGACACCACTTTTATAAGGGTACCCCTAATTAAATTCAGATTTTTATTTTATGCCAGAATAAAAAGAAAAGCACTTGAAAGTACTCGATAATAGCGCTCAGAAGGGAGAAGAATAGGAGCAAAAATATCTTCCCTCCGAGCGCAGTAGCACTCGGCTCCGGGTACTTACTTACAGTAGCATGAAAAAAGCAAACGAACACTTATAAAAAAATTGATTTATCTCGCCGTTTTAAATTCGTTTGTGATGAGCGATAGCTCATTGAATCCCTAAGATCATAAGTAACAATTTTGTAGAAAATCACTTTATATGAAAACCTCTGTGCGATGAAGTAAAACTTTATGAAACATTTTTTTAATACTTGAGCTATGGGTTATGCCAGGTATATATAACTCATAAGTTTCATATGGTTTTTCTTTATCACATAAAGTTTTTCATAAGAAGTGATGTTCTACAAAGTTATTCCTTTTGATCTCAGAAATTCAATGAGCGGACTTAAATTGGCTGAAATAATTCAATTTTTTATAAATGTTCGTTTAATTTTCCGCTACTGTATATTTAATAATACATACTTGTTGCCTTAAAAGATTTTCTCCAGATTCTGAAGTTAGCTGCTTCACATTAACAATATAGTAGATACCTTAATTTGAATATAGTCCGTTTCAGCGGCAAACCGACTAAAAGCCAATCACCCGATCTGGAAAGTTAAGCAACGTTGGGCACGAAGGTTCGATTCCTGCGGAGCAAAAATTTTTTGCTTCATTTAAAAATTCAAAAATGTAGCAAAAAAACTTGCCAGATCTGACGGGCGGCTTCCTTAGCCACTAGGATATGGATGACAACTTTTTTTTCACTCCAGTCGAAACGGATTATATAATAGTTTATTTAAAAATGTTTTTACCAGGAGTTTCTTCATTAGGTTTCCATTGTAACTCAACACTACTTGGACCCATAATGTTTGCTTCAAAATTTAATGGAGGTAAAAGATCTCCTTCATCAACAGTAACACCTCCAATATGAAGTCTTCTTGACACTGAAATAAGAAGTTGCTGACTCCAGTCCTCAATAACATGTCCGCCTCTTTCTGTTCGAACCTAAAAATAAAGTAAAAAGGTTTTAAAACTACAAGCATTATTTATAATTTTACCTGGACTTCTACTTCATCCCCACTTCTGACATCCGGTAAATGCAATCGAACCAATTGATCTGCTGTTCTTGATAATTTCCATGTATTATCGGGTGAAACTCGATGTATGATACGGTAGCGAACAACAAATTGTATATCTTAATTATATTTTTAAACATAACACATTAAAAATATGTATTATTTACTATCTGTTGGTTCATCATAATCCCATTCTACATAAATAGATTTTGATCGATGATCATATCGAGCTCTCAAATTTTTTACATTAGGCTCTGGAAGACCTCTAGCTTCAAAGGGGTTAAATAAATAAGAAATAAATAAGAAGAAAATTAGAACCCTCATGAATTGCTGTTAAGAAGAAGCAAGAGTAATTTTATGCAAGAGTTTGAATGACTGAACAACTTATCACTTATCAAATGCGGTCGTGAATGTTGGTCAAACTCATTTTCATCTTCGTTCGAAATTCTTATCACTACAATTTTAGGTGAAATTTGAGCTTAGTTTGCCGCTTGACCCTAATGATGAAGATCAACTGTTAAATCTTAAAAAACAACAAGTTGTTTAAACAAAATATCTTTGTTATTTTAAATGAAAAAACAAATAAGGCAAAAATTTTTACGACTTTTAAACTGCAATGTAAGAAATTTAATGATTGTTAGGTGGCATATATCAAGTGTTTATATGTAGTAATTGATCTATAAGTAAAATAATTCATCTATAAGTACATGATTATGCATTCATGTAAATTCTTAACTGTATCAGGATCATTGAACTATAAGGGGAAAATCTTGGTTACATCATTGATATTAGGCATCATTGAGCAATTCAATGCCAATAAAGACTACTACTCTCTGTGTGTCCATTTCAAACCACGACTCATAAGGAACGAATTTTTTTTTAATTAAAATTTTTTTGTGAATGTTACTCATAAAAAGTTATACCATTATTTGTTTTGTTTTATTACGTTTTATTTATTATCCATGAACGATACGATTTTTTT
>JAQGCP010002065.1:0-11060 GCA_034699885.1 Acrobeloides thornei | reverse complement strand
AGTCTGCATATCTTCAAGCAAATTTACATGGCACGTTGACCTTTTGCATGAAGGTAAGAAGAAAATCTATATTGACTATTCGAATAGCTATGATTATGTTGAGATGAAGTAAAAAGCGATAAAAACCAAACATTAAATGAACGATAGAGGTGAAGATTTTTTCCATTCATAATCATATAAAAGAGTGGTAAGGAAACTTATGAATTAGATTGAACCAAAACTTTCTTCAAGAAAGTACTTTTATGTTTCGCATATTAAAAAAAAAGAAAATCTCGACGAAGGTGTCCTTTTTTTGTTAAATACAGAATGCGGTAGAATAAACCGGTCACATGAGAATGTTCATGATCACACATCGTTATAGGGATTTTTTATTGAAACCATAACATTTTAGCTTCTGCCGCTAACTTTTGGCGCTTTTGAACTTGATAGCTTCATCTCAAGCTCTTCATAAAACATTCTATGTATTGATCTATCGGAAATCCCCAGTTTTTGGCCAGCTTTTGTAAAGAGTTTCTTTTGGTCGTTGGATTCTACTTGAGCATTCCTCGAATTTGTTGATGTTTTTTGTGATTCTTGCTGCCTTTTTCTGCCTCTTCTTGCACGGTCTTCATTGATTCCGGTTTCTTCGAAGCACTTAATATCATCGATAACGGTGGATTTTGGAACATCAAGAAGACTAGATTTTCTCGCATAGGAATTCCATTTTGGTACATTCTAATAATCCGGGGTCTTAATTCCTTCATTTTTAGACTAACCAGAGTTAGAGAAGCGTTTCAAGGTTCTGTAAAGCGCACAATTGATTCCTCGAATAGAAAACCCCCTATGAGGTCATTTTGATGAAAATTAAAAAACTTGAAAAAATTATAATAGTGCCTTTTTTGGAGCATTCTGTACTACATTCTGTTTGACATCCATAAACGCACCCATTTTCGCCGAGGGTGATCACGTATTATACTCAGCGCTGTTCATTCTGGAACAAGAATTGAAAGAATTTTTGAATTTTGACTTCAGAGGGTATCTCTACTAGAGGGGAGAGTAAAAAGTCTAAGGGCAAAAAATCGAAAATTTCAAAAAGTTTTTCAAATCAACTGATTTTTTGTACTCGGAGTTTTCAGGTATTTGAAACACGAGTTAGAAGGAATTTTTTAATTTTGACCTCACGGGATACCCCTACCGAAGAGTGGTGATATAAACAACCTAGGGGCCAAAAATTCTGCGCCGCAAGAAATCACTCAGGCCGAAGGAAGAGCGCCGCAGAACGCGAGGCTGAGCGCTGCATGTAATCGCTTGAGACGCGAAGATGAAGGCCGAGTGCCGCAGGCAATCACTCTGAACGCGAGGCTGAGCTGCGTTTCTTTCGCTACCTTAAAACTGCCCATTCTGTTCTATATACTTTTTAAAATATGTCATGTTTAAACGAATTATTTATTTTTCTGCTTATTCTGAGAAAACAAATGGTTTGAACATCAAAAAGAAAAAATTCGAGTATTCGATTTCTGTTTATGATCAATTTTTATAATCAAATTAAATCTGAATTTTATACTCTTGGAGTGAAGTTTTATGAGGTAGAGGGGTAATTTGATCCACATAATCAAACTTTATCTGAATGATGCAACATCGATTGACTCAATAAATTCTATTTCTTGAAATGATTATAGATTTTATGGCTCCATATAAGCATTTTCAGGAGAGAATATTTTTGACTGTCTCTCCCATGTTATTCTTCACTTAGCACGCATAGAGCCACCGAATAGACTATTCTCATTTTTCAGTTTTATAAACTTTTTTCTCAGAAAAGTGGGAGAAATTGTGCCGCGCTTTATTGATTTATTGGTTAAATCTATTTTTTCCTTTTGGCGTTTTTAATCTACTCTTAAACATTGAATGTTCATTAGAGAAAAATTCAGATTTAATTTGATTTTAGATCATCTACTTCATTTTTCTTATATTTATCTAACAACTTTTGACATTGCAACAAATCCAAACATGGCTCCTTTCAAATCTACTAGAAAATCTGCTAAAAAGAAAGATGCTTTGGTAAGATCTTAAATAAATTAAAAAATTAAGTAAAAGTCTGTAAAATGTTTATTGAGTTATTTCAAAATGTTACCGGAAAATCTGATTCGGCTGGAAGATCAGATTTTCCTAGGAAATCTGATCTTATCAACTTTCACGTTATAATACGTTTTTTGAATTTTTTATCATTAATCAATCGTTTCAATTTTAAATTAATCATCAACTTTCTAAAAACAAAATGTATAATAAACATGATTGAACGTGAAATTTTTCACGTTCAATCATGTGCGCAATTTTTTCAATTGAATGAAAAATTTGCATAGCAAGGTTGAAATTGTTACTAGGATGGAATTTATTTTACTGTAAATTAGTTTCCGAACCTAAGTTAAACATTTTTATCTGTGTATTTAAATTTTGACAAGTTTAAGTTCTAGGAGATTTTTTCGGTTGAAAAATACTATTCCGAACGATTTGTGCCTCTCCGAGCTCAACTGGAACTAGTTCTGTCGTTTCGTCACGGACCTTTCGTTATCAGTCTTTCTTACGGGACGATTCGTTATTTTTTGAAATCATTAAAAATAATTTTTGAGCATATTTTGCCCAACTAGACCTGTAATGCACGTTGGTAACGGCGGTGGTAATAAAGGGCTTAATGCCGCTCAACATAATCGAGTTATACTGACTAGAAGCTGCAAGAACATCGATGGTGATAATCAATAACTCTCGTTTTGTTTATATCATTGTTATTTTTTGTTTTGGTAATGTTGTTTATAAGGTTGAATAAATTTTAAAAAAAATAAGTTTGTAGTCAAATCATTATTAAAAATGGTATTTGATGCCTATGTTTCTTTGGTATTGTTAATGGAAAGTAAATGGCACAGCCAGGGGTCTATTGCAACAACGGCAAGTGGAAAGTACGTTCAAAATTTGCATATTTCCTTTTTGCTTTCCATGAATTGCAATAAGCCCCAAGCACTGGGGCGGTACTGTAGTTTATTTGTTCAATTTGTCATTTTTCATATGCTTGCCCAAGTTTTTGAAAAATCTTGCGATTTTTACTGTCCTAAAAAGATTTTTAGGCGATTTTTAATGAATTAAAAATTTTTTTGGCGATTTTCACAAGTCCAAAAGTATTGTTAGACGATTTTTATTAGTCCAAAAGTCTTTTTAAGCGAATTTCACTAATCCAAAAAAATTTTGGACTAGTAAAAATTGCGTTAAAATACTTTTTGGAGCAGAAAATATCGCATAAAAGTCACCATTTGGTCTCAACGTTTCCCTCATCCGATTAACACAGATAACCATAGAGGATTGTGATCGAATGTCCTTCAAATTGAATTTTGTTCTATATTGAAAATGAAAAATTTTCAAACCTCTGGTGATGCGTATGTTTGTTTTGTTTTTGGGAGTTTCTACGGCCATTTTAAAGGTTTTTCTCTTTATATTTTGAGAAATAAAAGCTAGCAAATTAATTTTCTCTTGGGAATTTTTTCAGACCAATAGCTATACAATGGGTTGCTTGTAAGTTTCCCACTAAAGAATATAGAAAAAAGTCCAAAAAACGACCCCCACCGAAGTCGATTAATTAATTTCTTTAAAAGCGAAATGTTTGTGTATGTGGGCTAACTTTTTTCCTAAACTATTTTTTTTGACCGCGATAGGTCATTCCAACGTGAACTTCGTGGAGTACCCTACCGAATGAAGGGGGTGATATAAAAAACCTAGGAGTCAACAAATTTTTGTGAGGCCAAGCGCCGTAGACAATCAATTGGAACACGAGGCCAAATGCCGCAGGAAGTTATTCGGAACTCGAGGCCGAGCGCTACAGGCAATCTCTTGGTACGCGAGGCCTAGCGCCTTAGGCAATCCGCTGGTATACGGCCGTTTTGACTTGCTTAACCTTTATTTTCAGGATTTCAAAATTCCTCTATGTGAAGTCTTGGTTGAACCCATTGACCTCAGTTATCTTATGCCAGAAGTCTATATACCTTTGGAAAAATTCGACTTTGATCGAATTCTTAACAACACGACATCAACTGATAAGAAACTCAACTGCACTACCTCTGTAAAAATTGCGACAACTTCTAAAAGTGATCAAGATAGCATAAACAATGCTCAAGATGCCTTGAAAAATGCCTACTCAGGCTGTTTGAAAATGCCTGCTCAGGCTGGTTCGATTGTGCCCACAAACATTTTCCCATCAACTGCGGAAAATTCTTGCCAACACAAAGATTCTACTCCAAAGAATTTCGAAGTCGCAGCCTCACATAACCCTCAATTGGTTACTCCTAAAAACTCTATCAACACTTTTTCTGTGTCAAAAAAACGCATTTCTAAAAGGGTGTACATAAAAACCCATCCAACCAAGAGGCGTGTCAAGTCTCTTCGGCATTTGGCCATTCTCCGTTCTGCCGTCATGGTATGCTGCGAGCGTGTTATATCGAATGAAGTTGTCAAAAATGTTTTTACAAAACTCAAGGAAAATGAAGTTGAAATCGCGAAGTACATTCCAAAGAGAACAAAAAAATTATCATTAGGCACAAAAACTTATGGTAAGTTCATAGTAAAATTTTAGTCCAAATTTAACATTTTTTGCCTATTTATTCTAATAGAAGTCTCCATTAGAGGCACAGTTTTTAATAAAAGCACCCCCAGGGAGGAGTGGGTTGTAAAATAGAGGTACATATGCTTTTATTAAAATCAATACGGCATTATAAAATTTCAATAAAAAATTGATTTCCTAATTCGAAACGGCCTCGCATCTCGAGTGATTGCCTGCGACGCTCATCCTACGTCCCAATTGATACCCTGCGGTTTTCGACTTTTGTTCCCTATATTTTTACGTATACCCCCATTCATACTTGAATAGGGGATCGTAATTATGACCCCCTCCCTGCGCCGCGAGAACCCCGAAAATGGAGAGGGGGCGCCGAAAGGCAAAAATTTCCCTTAGACCCCTCGTGCTGCGCGAGAAGGTTTACGACCCCCTATTCATCTAACCTCCATTTTTGGGGCCGCTGAGCACGAATTTGAAGTCCATTTTTCGATCCAATTTTTAGTTTTCGTTGTGCTGAGATTCGGCTTTGTGTTTTTTTGATGAAATCAGAGCCCTTCTTCAAATGTTCGTATCTCCAACAATTTAAATCCATGTCAAATAGTTATGGTGTCATCGGATAGCCTACGAATTCTACTTTATTTGCTGTATTAACAATTTTACTTAGCTTCGAGATAGAGCGATTTTTTTATTTTTGGGCGGGTCAAAAAATCAAATTTTGTGATTTTTCTCAAAATTTCTTCTCGGTTGCATATGTTTCGTTAGGGATCATGAGAAACTACTAGATCTGGCCTAAAAAATGACACCTCACTCATGGCCAAAGTTGTAATCGCTCATAGGTAAATATGCAAATTTCACTAACATTTTCATATTCTCTCATAAACGGTACCATTTACATATCAGATTAGTTAAATCAGCGTGGGATGGTTATGGTGTCATTGGATAGCCTATGAATTCTACTTTATTTAATCTATTAAATACATATTGGAAAATCCACTTAGCTTTAGAGAAAGAGCGATTTTTATGATTTTTGAACGGGTCCAAAAAATCAATTTTTGTGATTTTTCTCACAATTTCTTCTCGGGTGCATATGTTTTGGTAGTTTTTATGAAAAACTACAAGATCGCGCCGTCGAAATGACACCTCGTTCATCTCCTAAGTCTTAATCGCTCATAGGTAAATTTGCTTTTTTAAAATGTTGTGCGCAAAAAAGAATATTTTGTGCGCAGAAAAGAATAATGTGTGCAGAAAAATATTGTGCTCAAGGTAGTCCCAAAGGAAAAGTATCAAGGTAGTTCCATAGGAAAAGTGTAAGGTAGCCCCATGGAAAAGTGTCAAGGTAGTCCCATAGGAAAAGTGTCAAGGTTTTCTTATTTCTTAGACTATTCAAAGTTACTCAACTATTTTTTTAGGTACAACAATACCGGTAAACCCTATATTGAATGCACTGCTCTCATATAAATATCAAACTCGACAATAGAATCCAGGGATACCCTGGAAATTGAGTTTTGTTTTAGTGGTTAGATTTTCATTTTGGATTAAATCAAATTTCCATTTTACAATAACGTAGTTTACATATATTGAATTACCTTCAAGAAAATCTTGACCCATAATTTTTAAACCGAAGTAAAACAGATCAATTACAATATTCCGTTTAATTTCTTTTAATGATATATGAATGGAAAATAATTTTGTTCGTATGAGATGATATAATATTGATAATCTGTCGTGGAAGATGCCATTTGGGCGTTACAACTAAATTATTTGCGAAAATATAATTGTATGTTTTTGAAAAATTAAAAAATCTAACCATCATGTTGATAAATTTTTAATAGAATGCTTTTATTCAAAAACTCTCTATTGATGTTACTTTTATAATTTTATGCCTACATTAGCGGCAAAAAGTCTTTCGCGTCGCGAAAATTGTCTCACTGTCCAGTTTTCGTGCTCTTTGGCGAACTTCACTCGTGCCGCACGGTTCTTTTTTGAAATCCACGGTTTCTTGGTTGGTCTTCGGGCTGGCAATCCCGCCTAATTAGAATATTTCGTGCAGTACGGATTTTGATATTCACATCGAGGGAGTCATTAGCATACTTCATAACTTCTACCGCTGTCATAAATGGGTCTTTTTTGGCCGATCTTACGAGGAGTCGGCGTTGTCCCGAAGTAGTTTTTCTTGGCCTTCCCGATTTTTGCTTGGTATTCACAGATTTGGTTGCTTTTCAACGACTCCAAATTTTTGAAACAGTACTGGGATCAACATGAAAACGCTTCGCTATATCTTTATTCATTTTCCTTTCTGCTTAGCTTCCACTATAAGCTTTCGAATTTCATCGAATTTATACTTTCCTGGTATTATTTTAGCTAAAAAATACTATAAAATTGATAAAAGCAATTTCAAGCGAAAAAATTGAATAAATGCATAAAAACTTGAAATTTTGGTGACGTGAAAGACTTTTTGCCGCTACTGTATATAATTATGTGCTTTATTTAATGATTTCTGAATATAGTGATTTATGTTACTTCCATTTTTTATATATTGGATATGATCAAAGATTTTTATTGTTTGGCTGTTGATATTGGGTTATTCGATAAATAATCGGCTTTTCACGATTGCATATGGAAGAAAGTCTAGTATATTTATCTAAAAATCAACCAACCTGCAGTAATTTTATTCGCGGAATAGTTTGCGCGCATTTTCGAAGAATGAAAATGTTGCCTGACCCTGATTCAGGCAACTTTTCTGTAATATATCGTATTCTTCCCTGATTCAGAGTCAGGGAAGCTATGTTGGATTTTTGCCTAAAAATAATTTTTCTAGGGGTAATTTTATGCGATGAATCGATTGCGCGTATTGTTAAACATTAAAAACAGCTCCCTGACTCTGGCTCATGAGATTTTTGCTTCAATACACTCATGCCCTTTATGAATTAGGGTCAAAAAATCATTTTAACGGTGCGGAAATGCGCAAACGATTTCTCGCATATAAAAATGTCTATGGTGTCATTTTTATAAAGATTCCATGGGATCTGCAAAAGCCAGTTATTTATCGAACAACCTAATATATAAATTCTTTTATCTTATTATTACGAAGAAGTATAAAATGTTTCTATGACATAGAAAACTCATCATAATGCTAGAAGATGACCTTGATCTTATGAACGCAGCGGGCGTAGCAAAACCCACGGTTTTTATATAGTTACTACGCGTTTCGCGCAATGGCACACCTATGCCTTTATTGAGCGTTCTTCGTGAGCCCCATTTAAATAAGCCCCTCATATGAATAGCCAGGGAAATTATTGCCTATATACCGTTTTCTCCATCAGAATCTCATCCCTCCGAGTACAAAAAAATCAGCCAATTTGGATTTTTTTATGAGCCGCTCATCTACCTTTTTGAAAACAAAATTATTGAAAAAAATTTATTTTCGATTTTTTTGCGAATTTTTGAAGTGTGGGAGCAATTAAAAACCGTGATTTTCACTATTTTTGGGCTAAAAAATCGAAAATAAATTTTTTTCAATAATTTTGTTTTCTAAAAAATCCGGTGATTAGAGCTTTTGATTGAGCTATTGGGCGATGGAAACGGATTTAAACTCAATTTTTGGCGAGTTTTTGAAATGTGGGAGCAATCAAAAAACAACCTGTAAAATTTGGTCAAAAATATAAGGGGCCCTTTGGATTTTTAAAACTTTTTTGATCCCTATGGGGAGGTGGAGGGGGAGTCATATACCCTCTGTACCTTCCCTCTCCCTTTGGTACGGCACTGCTCAAATGCACCATTGCGTTTTCATAAGGAAATTTGATCTTTGGACCAAATTTGCTTATTCTAAACTTATTTTGCCTAGTTCCTCGGGATCTCCAAAAAGTTCGAACTTTCGAGACATCTCCTCTTAAAAATCTAATATTCTCCTCTCTTTATTCCTAACGACTGTTATCAGTAAAACTTTAGCAAACACTTATTTTTAACCTATTTTTAAATGAACTTAATCTTTCATACCAAAAAGTTCATTTTCAAAAACAACTAAAGTGTAAATCAATAATATATTTTTTGTTTTTGAGCGAAAATAGCTTTCTACATATGACGGCTGAGCAGGAAAGAAACATGTTGACAATTTTACTAAAGAACATTTTCTTTTTCTTGCAAAAGAGAGATGTTTATTTGTTCGAATCACGAGTCCGAGAGAGCTAGAATTTCTTTATAAATAGCCCATTGCTATTTTGAATAACAACTCTACTTCAAAGGTCGACTGATTTTAGTGTGGTTTAAAAAATTTAGCGCGTTTTCTAGAAATTTTTAGCTCTTTATAAATGAGATAAACAAGATTTTTGTTCGGTTTTATATATTTGCTATAACTCTCCCTTGACTCCTTAACATCGTATTTTTGTGGTTTAATTTAAAAAAAATATATGCTCGGCATACCTGGGCAGAGATATCTTTTCTAAAAATTTACGAGGGGTAAAGGACAGCTTCAAAAATTTTACGACCTTCCCCCCCCCCGAGATGATTTCTGGATCCCTGCCAGTTATGTTGTAAATCTGTTAAGGCGTCTATTGGCTCCGGACTTATTAATAATATTTACCATTTTTCGACAAGATAACAATGTATAGCCCGGCAATTAAGTGAGGCAAGGCGATGAGCGAAGTGAGCTGAGCTCCATATTCTGAATTAGATAAAATGATTTTCTAAAAAGAGGAAGCAAGTGAAGTGAGGCGAGGCGGTGAGCTGCCTAGCTGATCTCCGTATTCTGAAAAAAAGTTTGATAAACATTTCTTCTTTGGCTAACACAAGTGGTCATTTGTTTCCAGTCTAAAATGAAATATTTTTTCAAGTTATTGCAATTTTCTATATATAAACAATTGATCAATTAGCGACCAGTCAAAACGGCCGCCGTTAGGCAGCCGTTTTGACTTGATTTAATGAGTTTTCAATGAGTTTCAATGAATGATAGGCAACGCATATTAGCGACCGAGCAGCAGAGGGATCCATTAGGTGCCCGTAACGGCTCGTTTAAAATATATTTCACCATTCGGAGCAAGTTCCCTTTTGGTGTCCCAAATAACGTGGTCCAAAAGTCAAAATTTTTTATCTTTTAAATTCGACAACAAATGACCAATTTTTTTCTAACTAATTTGTAACCTTTTAGATAAGTTAATTCTCTACAAAGCTCTTATTTCTTTACTATATTAAAATGGATGACGATGTCATGAACATGATTGAGACCGAGATTTTCGAATTCGAACGTGGTCATCATTTTCGTACGCTTCCAGTTGATTCATCAATAGAGGAATTTGAAGAGGTGATAAATATTTTATTTTATTTTTAAAAATTAAACAAAAATGATTTTACCAATTTACAGCGCCTAAAAATTAATCGAACTTCCAGAGATCAAAATCAAAAAAATCTCTTCAGGTTTGAGTTTCCCATGTTGAAAAACCTTTGAATACATTAAAAAAGCAGCCGATTTGGAAAAATTTTGAAAATTCAAATTTTTTACCCCTTTGGGGACCAGATGGAAAGTTTACTCCTTGCGCTACTTATGTGTATATGAGTGAGTAAGAGAGATACTGATGTTTTTAATGTATTCTGCCTGAAATTTCCAGCTGGGTGGGGGGAGGGGGGATAGAAAGATCTAAAAGTAGGAAAAAAGCTTGTCATGCATAATGGGGCCACAGTGACTATCTAATAAAATCTTTCTAATAACTCTTTTTTAGCCTGGCGTGCAAGACATGACCAACATCACTTTAGACCGTAATGAGCCACGCTCTAAGCAAAGTGGTCCGAATCTGTAAATCCAACGAGCCAGAACTTTTTTGCTCAGTTCTTAATAATTTTTCAATTTTGTCTGTGTAGTTTTTGCTTTAATATTATACATTTGATACAAAAAATAAATATCATTTTCTGACACGATAAAAATTACATTCCCAATGTGCAGTAGTAAAGTCCGTTTCCGCTCATAATGGAAATAAAAGTCTGCCATGATAGCCAAGTGGTCCAAAGTGCTGACCGTCCGATCTGGCAAGTTAAGCAACAGTGGGCTCGCAGGTTCGATTCCATTAGGGCAAAAATTTTGATTTTCAAACAATTGAAAAATCACAATGAGAACCATTTTAATTTTTGAAATTTAAAAAATGGGCAACAACACAAAGGGAATAAATTTCCATTTTTCCCAATTTGGAGGGAATTTCTCCAGAATTTTTAGCATAGTTTTTGATCAAGATTTTTTATGCACAAGAAAAAAATCGCCTTGGGTGACTAATGGGAATTTTTCTGAACGCTAGAGGGGGTGTTTACGAGTGATGCCTTAATTGAAGTGTGATTATGATTGAAAAACATGGTTATAAAATACAACATAGAATTTTTTATTATACAACACAATAAAAGGTAATTTTCTTAGGAGAATAAATATAAATTGTAATTATAATTTATTCAGACATCAAAAATAAAAGTCTGAATAAATTATAATTAAACTTTATATAAATCCTCCTAA
>JAQGCP010002064.1:0-11061 GCA_034699885.1 Acrobeloides thornei | reverse complement strand
GTATCCACTGCACCACTGCTGCTATTGATTGAATATTTCAAATTTTGCTTATAAGGGAGAATATATTTATTTTAAACTTTTTTTGCTGTTTTTATCTCAAACGATTAGGAGTGGGAAAAAAATTCGTAAAATGCCTTTATAGAGGCACTATAGCAAACATTCTTTGATATTTTTTGTCAAAATCTAGGAAACCAAGTTCGTAATGTTTACTTATGAGAAAATATCACCAAAAAAATTTCAGCGCAAAAATGTCATGTTAGCGCATTTTTTTACCGTACGGGGGTTTTTCACACGGAGAATCGATTCCCGATGGAATTAAGCTATAAAAAATTTTCCCTGCTTCCCTATACCCCTATGACCAGAACTACCGGTCTATGGCCCAGTAAATAGTGTTTCTGAACTTTTCACCAAGCAGGGAAGTAGGGAAAATTTTTATAGCTTAATTTCATCGGGAATCGATTCTCTATGTGGAAAAAGCCCTGTACAGTATTTAAAAAAATGCATTTTTGCTCTGAAATAGACGTTTTTCGAAAAAAGTCAAAAATCGACTTTTTCGACTTTTCTGTACTGATTTGGGGGAGATATAGTGCTTCTGCGGGAGAGATATATGCACTCTGACCCTAAAAATTGTATTTTTGACCCCCAAAATGAATTTTTCGGGGAAAGTGATGTTCTACAAAATTGTTCCTCATAATTCGTTTGGACTACCCACTCAAAATACATCGCCGATGTGTTTTGAGTGAGTAGAAAACGTTTTAAGATCATCGGAAACGATACAGTTGCAGATCTGATATAAAAGATGTCAGTCATAGCCTAGATATGGTGTACAAAATTCAAATGTTTTTCTGTCTGTGAATATCTTTGCTTACTTCAGGGCTCCGAATGGGTCTGATTTATCAGAAATATTTTGAACAGTGTATTTTGAATGTTTTTGGACAAAAATCTGAGTTTGGATCATTCTTGGATAGAGAATCTAATTTTGGGATCGGAAATCTGATTTTTTGTCGTTTTTCTCTAATTGTTATTGTTTCGTAGCCCCTGCCTTACTTGGATATATTTATTTTTTAAATAGAAAAAATTAATTTTCTAGGTATGATAATTAGCCGCAGCGTCGTCTCTGATATTCTCGAAGTGCTTGAAAGTGTCCATTCAAATTGAATTGTTTTGACGTTTTTAGCTATAAGATATTTTATTATTTGGCATTTCCTTGTTGCGGTATTAATTATTCAACTATATATTTTTACGAGTTTGTCGACCACCATTCTTCAACAACTTTGTCTAATTCAATTCAACAATTCGAGCCAGTCAACAATGACGTTATTTTTGAAGCATCTTTTTGTTATTTTGGAATTTTTAATTGTTATACAAATGTCAGGTTGGTAGTTTTTCATACAAATTAAAGCAAAATTTTCGCTAAGCTGTAAGGAAAAGAGGGTAGAAAGAGTATTCCGTCTGAATTTTAGGGGAGTTACCAATCATACCTGGGCAGAGGGTTCAGAAATGAGCCCGCTCCCGTAAATTAAAGCAAGATTCAAGCTTGCCCCTTTACCCCTCAGAAAAATCACATTTTTTTGGTCGCCAACGAGGGGTATCGTAAAATTTTCGAATTTGTCCCTTTACTTCTCGAAAATTTTGTAAAATATGGACCCCCTCTGCTCAGGTATGTTCCCCATATATGAGGATGAAATACAATAAAACCAACTTTAAAGGACCAGTCTGGTCGGAAAAAGTTGCCATTTTTGTTGATGTTCGTAAGGTTCATAAAAAATGGAGCATTTTTTGTTTTTACGGTAGAGTCTGAATCGTTGTCGTTTTCGAGATAATTGCATATGAAGTTGGAGATTAATGAAATTTTGCGTAATACAACGAAAAGATGTACCTGATAGTTGTTTCCCTGAATCAATAAAATCTATATATTGAGAAGAAAATAATTCAAAATGCTTGAACATTTAGGAAAAAATAAATACAGCATTTTTTATAACTCGTCGAGACGAGCAAAATGGTACCAAAATTATAAAGTTTGAAAATTATTTTGGGTGATTGAAACGAAAAAATTTGAAAATTTTCGTTTCAATAACAATTTTCAAACTGTATAATTTTGGTGCCATTTTATTCGTCTCGACGAGTTAGCAAAAATACTGTATTTATGTTCAAGGATTTTGAATTATTTTCTTCTCAATATACAGATTTTATTGATTCAGGGGAAAAATTATCAAATACATGTTTTCGTTGTAATACACAAAATTTCAAAAATCGCCAACTTTATACGCAATTATCTCGAAAACGACAACGATTCAGACTCTACCGTAAAAACAAAAAAGGCTCCATTTTTATGAACTTTTAACGACTATCAACAAAAATGGTAACTTTTTTCCGACCGGACTTGAAAATTTAGATTCTTTACCACTGAAAAAAGCTGCTCAAAAACGTCTGAATTTTAATTTTATGCGCAGTTGGCTACCGCTTGAACAGCCTTATGTAACACAAACTAGGAAAAAGGTAAAAAATTTATTGCTTTAGCAAAATTTTGATCTTCCTACCCAACACACATGTACAAACACCCGCCGAAAAATTCAACAAAAAGCATAAGGGAGACCAAGAGACCGGCTGAAAAATTTTTTACGAGTGGGCTGCGCCAAGTTTTTTTGTTGCAGGCGGACTCATTTTCCCTGAGGGCGGCTGACGACCCCCCCCCCCCCCGAAAATTTGGGGTTTCGGGGGACTTGTACACGTGTGCTACACAACATGACAAACTTTGACATTTTTCAAAATTTTTGCATGTTGTCATTTTTTAGGAATTAGCCGATAACACCGAACCAATCACTTTCCCACCACCCGAACAAGAAACAACAACTGTCATGTTAGATATCGTTCCAATATCTCCAACACGTCATCAAGAAATCGTCAATCGCCTAATGTGCATTCAAGCATTGGGTTTGGCTGCAGCATGCAACATGTACATTTGAATAATTTATGTGATCAAAGACTCACTTGTATGGGGTATCCCTAATAAATGTTTTTAGTTGGAACTCTTGTGAAAGCAAAAAAAAGTATATCTATTCTTAAGGGTCTATGCCGCGTACCTATAGTTTTGCCGAAAAACGTCTATTTCAGAGCAAAAATGCATTTTAAAAAAATACTGTACAGAGGTTTTTCCACACGAAGAATCGATTCCCGATGGAATTATAAAAATTTTAAAAAATCCCTACACAAAAGGTCTCCTCCTGATAGTGTGTAAGATGGGCCTTTTTTGAGGAAGTGTCCCTCGCCTAGCCCTTCTGCCTACGCCACTGTTCTGACCATAGGTTCAAAATCTCTGACTAGCAATGCCTTAAAAACCATCATTTTGTTTAATTTTTAAGAAAAATCACAATTTCATACTCTCTATTTTTCTAGCCACTAACACTTATTTTTGACATTTATATTTCAAGAAATTTCTTTTTCAAAGAATTTCATCTTCAACAAACTTTTTAACCCATAATTTCTTTGTTCTGCTATGCTAGTGTAATGCCTAGAAATGATCAATTCAACACGATCACTTCTCTTTCAAAAAAATTATCTTGATGGGAGAGCCAGGAGTTGGCTCACTCGACTGCAAAACAAGAAAACGCAAAGCGGAAACCATATCGAAGAAACCGATAGAAAATTACAAATAACCAAGAACATGCCGCATTTTTCAAAAACAGAAAAAACCCAAAAGTTTGGCCTTGCTTGAAAGCTGACTAAACGTCATTGTCGGCATAAAAACACTTGTTGGTCGGTTTATGAATATTCTCGGAGAAAATTAAATGAGTGTTGAAAGTAGATCTATTATTGTTGTAGAAAGTACAGAGTGGTCCAAAAAAGAAGCTTTTTTGACATTTTGAGATCCAAAAATTTATTCTTCATCACATATTACAAGTTTTATGAGAAACCAACTCTTTTTTCTGCTTTTGCTAATTACTAGATGAGCGAATCACCCAAATCATCCATCACCCATTGAGTGAATCACCCACCATCACCCATGAGTGGTATCACCCAATGACCTAATCACCACCTAGTGAGTGATGGGTGATTTGAGTGATGCCACCCAGAATGATTTGGCACCTTTTCGCCCCCTGAATTCTACATTGTTTGTATATGACGTATTTCTAATATGATAAATATTATGAAAAAAATTTTGCGCTGCAATGTTTAATCCCCATCTTCCCAAATATGGGGTGGGTATTAGCATATTTATGAAGCATAGCTAAAATCTTGAATATTGATTAAAAAAATATAGATCAATAACTGAAAAATGTCCTATTTATTATTTGTGCTTGGAATGAATCAATGAAAAGAGTCATTTAACTCTTCCAATTCATGTGATGTAAGCATATTACGTTCAATAGTATCATCTACAATATCGTTCAGCCCGGAATTCCATGACTTCTCGCATTTTAATCTGCTTTCAATTTCTTTTAACAACTTAAAGAATCAATACGGTTAAAAAATTTGCCATTTTTGTTAAATTTCGGAAAATTAAAAATTGCAACTTTTGTCGGAACCTTGTCCCCTGGGTCAGATTTGGTTCAAGGAGGTGTTTAGTGGATTTTCAAGGGGAACTGGAATCTGACAGAATGGATTAGCAAGGAAGGGATCGGAGAAGGATCCCTATGTGGGGACGGGCAAATAGATATGGCAAAGAAGGGTTCCCTGGTTGCGGGGATAACAAAGAGGTCAAAGACACGGTGATATAAGTGAGCTCCTCAACGAAATTTCGACTATCTAAAATTTCCTTAGGGAGGGACCGCCCAATCCTGTAGTAGCTAAGGCACTGGTCAGACCCTTTACTGTAAAAACAAAAAGTGCTCCATTTTTCTTGAATTTTTTCGAATTTATACAAAAAAGGAGAAAGATTTTTTACCAGACTTGTCTTGGAATTAAAACATACTTTGTCTACAAATTTTTCTTCTAATACCGAATCTTCTTCAACTATTCGAACTGCATTGTGCTCTGTTATCGTATCAAAAAAATGGAATGCTAAAATTGAAAATAATCACGGTTTTGTGAGATTTATATTACTAGAAGAAGTTAGACATCCAACCAATTCCAATGCTGCAGGATTGAAATTTAATGGTGGTTTAGCTCCTAAATATAAAAAAATTAATCAAGGTGACCAAGGATTTTTAAAACGTTCTGTAATTTAAATTTTGAACCTTGTCCCAGGGGACAAGGCTCAAAAAAAGTTTTTTAAGCACATTTTGCGATTAGGTGTTTTGGACTATATATAAGCCTAAAAAGACCAGGATTTTCGCTAAAAAGTTACATCCAAAGAAATGACGCATACCTGAGAAAGAAAATACAACAAATTTGAGGAAGAAAGCCTTCGTGGTTTTGGAGTTAGCGTCATTTCTTACATAACTTTTTTTGAAAATCCAGATCTTTTTAGGCATATACAGGATGGCACAAAAAATGGCTTTTTTTGACAATTTGAGGCCCGAAAATTTATTTTTCTAAAACCCCCTAGGGGTAATTTTAGTTCATTTTCGCTTCAATACACCCACCTTCTTCCCTGAAAAAATTCCTGTCCGAACAATGTTCGATTTTCTCGCAAAACGTGTTTTAATCAAAATTGTCTAGTAAATTTTTAAAGGGATTTAATAATAACCTGCTACAGATTTTCTTGGAATTAGATATGCTGTTACTATAAGTGGTATGTTTTCTTCATTTAACACATTATTGTCGGAACAAATCGGCGGCGCACGTGTAAAAAATATATTGTGGGCCATATTTAATGCGTTTAAAAAATTCACACAATTCGTAAAGTTCCTATAAATTCGTAAATTTTCTAAAGATTAAAGAACCATACTACTTTCGCGGAGGGGATTCCATATGAAAAAGCATAAAATTCCGCGCACTTTTTGCTTTTACACTAACACTTCAAATCGGACTGTAAAAAGTTATGAGCGAAAAATTGCTGTATTTATTTTTTACTTTAAATTATTTTTGCTTCGATACACAAGCTTTTATTGATTGTAATGTTTTCCCTGAGTGCAGGCTATTCGCTTCAATAAAAATTCATTCTTCGAATTTAAAAAACGCAATTTTATTTCGCTAATAACTTTTTACTGTTAGATTTTCAAGTAGTGCCGTAAAAACAAAAAATGCCCAGAATTTTATGCTCTTTCATATGTAACCAACTCCCCGAAAGTAGACTGGTCCTTTAACCTCGATTTTTAATGATTTTTTTCGAATTTCTATAGGGGCGACACTAAATAGAGACTCGATTGTATTATTAAAAACAACCTTATAAATCCTTCGAAATTATGTTGATCTTTTAATTGAAATGCTAATAAATCAATAAACCAATTAGGTCGACGAATAAAATAAACTTCTTCCCATAAACGTTGAAACTTCTAAACAATTTTTGGAGCTACTACACAATAGGAGGGGGGAGGGGCCACCCACGTGAAAAATTTTTTCTGGAAATGATCTCTCTAGGGATAAAAACATATAAGAAATCCGAATTTGACATTTTCAAAGTAAAAACGCTTCCCTGATCCAGGGAAGGCCTGTGTATTTAATCAAAAAGTCGCAAAAATGCGACATTGTGGTAAAAATGTGCGGGGAATCAGAATTTGACATTTATCAACTTTCTCGGATTCAAGAAAAGCTGTATATCGAAGCAAAAATTTGATATACAGCTTTTCTTGAATCCAAGGAATTTTATAAATGCCAAATTCGGATTCCCCACACATTTCTACCCCAAAAAGGTCGTTTTTAGAAAAAATCGTATTTTTTCGACTTTTCGCTTCAATGCACAATACGGCTTCCCTGAATCAGAGAAGCGTTTTGTTACTTCGAAAATGTCAAATTCAGGTTCCCCGCATGTTTTAATCCCTAGAGGGATCATTTCCAGAAAAAATTTTTGAAAATTTTTTCACATGGGTGGCCCCCCCTATTGTGTGGTAGCTCCAAATTTTTAACTGCGACCGAGACGCTACTTGCCACTGCATCATGCTTGTTGAGATTGTTTTTATATGCGACGGAAAATAACCTATTTAACTTACTCTATTAATTAAATCAGAATCATAAGGCCAGAATACACCATGTAGATGGAGGTGATTAACTGATGCATAACCTAGTAAGCTATTAAATAAGATATGGAATTTCTCATCCTCTACCAGTAACATAAGATCAGTTGCAATTCGTGTAGTTACATCTGTTAAAACCTAAAAATAATTGAAAAATAAAAACCAAGCCACACATGGTCAACTCTATCCCCATCACATCCAAAATCCTAATGGGTTGTCATGCAGCATGTATCGACATTTGTAGAGGGTTTATGAAGTCGATTACGTGTATTGACCAGGGTGCTACAAAAAAAGTAGGTGGTACCATTCACCCTGGGCGGTGCCACCTACCACACCGGGTGGTGGTGGGTGGTACCACCTTTTCGCCCCCTGGTATTGACAAAATTGATCACGCTTAAGCGCGCTTCCTGACCATGAAATGGCAATTTTTCTTTAAAAAATCGCTAATTCGGTTTAAGGGAAGGGTTTTCAAGATTAGGCAATATGCGCAATCAATTTCTCGTTTAAAAAAATCTTTACAAGGTAATTTTTTTGAAAAAAACGAAAACTTTTGAAAAAAATCGTCGAAAAATCGCCATACTTGAGGTAAGCACCTGCTTATCGAAGGAATTATTAATATATGACCCTTTTCTAATGGACTAGCATTTATTGCAATTATATGAGTATCTACCGGATCATCAGTATAAGATATGTCATTGCATTTCAAATAAAATAAAATCTAAATGTAAAGTTTTATAATATAAACAAGTCCGAACGAGATGGCCAAGTAGATAGGACGCCAGACGCTCGCCCTTAACACGTAGAATTCGATCTCCGGAGGTCGAAATTTTTATTTTAGCTAATCAAAACAAATGGTTGTAAACAAACCCCCTTTAAAATGAAACAATTTTGCCTATCATTATTTTTTGAATTTGATCTATCCGAGACCAACAAATTTTTTTAGCATAAAACTATAGGTACGCAGCATAGACCTTTAAGAATAGATATACCTCATTTGGCTGTAGTTTAGTGAAGTTCCATCTCAAATGATTAAAAGGCTCTTTAAGATGGCGAAAAGGCATGGGCTTCCTTCTTAATGAACCTCTTTCCGTATTTAACTGAAAAAGAATTATATGAAAGTTTGGTAAAAGAGGTGATTGGATCCCTTATGCATTGCATCTCTAACCAAAATTTTCTAGCCGGAGGCGTAGGCAGGATTTGGCGGCAATGTGACTGAACTTGCAAAAATCGCAAAAAATCATAAGGGAGAAATTATGTAAAAATTTTATTCGCGCAACCGAGGGCTCTATTCTCATAGCCACTGGCTACTCTCCTCTTTCTAGGCATCGCCAAAATCCCGACAAGTAATCCCGGATCATGACGATCCAGAAAAATGATAAGAAGCAGGACAAGAGAGAAATAATGAACCAGGACAATAGGCCATCAGGACTCAGTATCGAATACTCATAACGACCATTTAAAAAAAATATCTACCTGTAGAGACAAGTTATAATTTCCATCAAGAAGCTTGTACATCACATTTAGATCCTAAAATGTATCTTTTTATAGGACCAGTTCGGTCAAAACATTTGGCGATTTCGTAAAATGTTAACAAATTCTTACGTAATTAAATACATTATTTTGCTTAGCCTTTTCCCATGCATTTATTAATCGATTCTTATACTAAATTATTTGAATTTATTTTGTAAATATAATTCACGCGGGAGCTACGGATCAGTACAACGGTATATTTTGAAAATTAATGTTTGATCCATGTTCAGCCCTGTCCCTATCCCGTCCCGAAAATCCCGGGATTTTTGGCATTCCATACAGATAAATTTGCTCGAAACTCGATCCCATCCAGGACTCCTGTGACACCAAAATCATGCCATAACTCTTTCTGGTTGCGGAGATATTGCATAATTATTAAAAAATGTCGAAAAAATTGACATTTTTTACTAATTTTATCGATAGAGCGTGTTGAAAAACGGTAGTACCCCAAATTTCGTTTAAAAAAACATATTCTTCGTTTTCGAGGAAATTGGATTCAAAGTTTGTTAAAAATGGCCAAAATTTGCTTAAATTGACGGCAAAATATGCAAATTTCTGCAATAGGATGGAATCCAAGCCACCGTTTTAAGAGGATATTAGCCACATTTGCTATAATTCAAAATTTCCACAGTCAGTTTGAATAAGTTTGGTGTCATTTTAAAGGTCTAATCCTTAACTATCGAATGACACCAAGACTTCTATAAAACTTATCAACCGAACTGCTTGCAGCTTTAAAAAGTGGGAAATTATCGATTCATCGAAATTTTCCCTTCTAGCGCTGAGGGCAGTTGATAAGTTGGGTGCAATGACTTCGTACGATAGTTTGTGGGCTATCGTACTTTCAGTACGATAGAATGTGCGAGCTTGTGCCGACCCTAAAAGTCAGGAAAAACGGTCACTTCATACATCCTTTTACAACTTTACAAACTCGAATTACGGAGCGGTATTATCGTAAGAGACCCTTATGTTTTTTTAAAAGATTTTTGACCCCTTACGACGAATAGGGTGTGACTTCCACACCCTTTTTCACATACGCCTCTAACCAGAGCCGATCACTGAACACTAACGAGTATAAAAAATTGATAAGGATGAGTTTAGTAACAGTTTCTGAGGCCTTAGATGAAGTGAAATGAAGTTGATACATTTCTTAATCAGACTATGGTAAAAAAATTTTGAACAGGCCATTTTGAAAAAATTTCAATAAGTTTGTTTAAAATTTTTTTCTTGATATGGCTCATAAAAATTGCAGATTATTTTTTCTTCATAATATTTTTGTACCAATGATCGATTCTATAAAATATTTTCTCATTTTTCCTCTTCCCGAATCCCATAAAAGACATGAAAATGGTCCAACCTTTTTTGCAAATGCAGTCATAAGAAAATTTTTTATTTCTTTCCGATTGCTTTGAAGTCCTCTGGTTTGCTGTTTTATTATAAAATTTGCATGCCATCAACTTGGGCTTATCCTATTCCAAGTATTTTTTATTACAATAATTTTTAAATTTCAACCTGCTTAGCGATGCGAAAGAGCAAAAGCTTCAAAAGGAAACCAAGAATTCGCTCGAACGCACAAAAAGAAGCCGCTAATCTACGCGAACGCAAGCGAATGTTCGATTTAAATTTAGCATTTGAATCATTGAGGGAGAAAATTCCTATAGCTCCATATGAAAAACGATTGAGCAGATTGGAGATCTTGAGGTAATTTATCAAAATTATCCTACTACATTAAACGTGTAATGTATAGGTCACCAGTAGGGGGAGTACACCGGTCCCTCAGGATGGATGGATGAATGGCCTTTTAGGGGGGTACATGCATACATGAACAAGGAGGGGGAACAAGTTACCTCGGGGCTATATGTTGTCGACCAAAAAGAAGGTCGATTTTTTCAAAAATTTATTGATGAATGAATTGGGGGGGGGGGAGGGTACATGAACCCCATGATGGATGGATGAATGACTATAAAGGCGGAAGGTCCGAGGATGAGTGGTGAGGGGGGTACTGTACCTCCCATGGTAACCTATGGTGTAATGTCTGTCTGCACAGCCGATCTCGGGGACGCTTGATTTAAACCCCCGAGTGCCATTGCAAAAGTGATAGGAGATTTTTTCCATCTAAAAACGCCTAATTCCTATATGTATACTTTTTTCTTTCTAAAAACCCCCAAAATTGGCCTAAAATTCAATCTGACCACTTGCGACTAGGAAATTTTTTAATGTGTTTTTCACATCAAAAATAGGGGGTATGTGGTGATTCCACTATGCGAAAAAAATTTTGCTACCGACGTACCGTAATTTTACCCACTTTTAATTATAATAATATAATTTGTAATATAAATTGATACGTAAATAAATTGATTTTTGCTTCAAAACACCGATTCCTTCCCTGAATCAGGGTCAAAGAAGCGTTTTCAAGGTTCGGGAATGCGCGCAATCGATTTCCCGCCTAGAAAAACCTAAGAATCGACGGTTTTCTCAT
>JAQGCP010002063.1:0-11062 GCA_034699885.1 Acrobeloides thornei | reverse complement strand
CCCAAGACAAGTACAAATAGAAGATGAAAAAGTTCTCTTTGTAAGTTTAAACAAATTTCGATTCAACTTTTTTTAGCGAGTCATAGCCCAATACACATTTAAAGCTAGGATAGCGGAAGAGTTATCAATTGAAAAAGGTATTCAAATTTTTTTTGCAAAATTCAATTTTTCAAAAATTTAGATGAACTCCTTGAAATCTTATCAATACCTCCAGATATGCCAGATTTTTACAAAGCAAAAAATTTGTATGGAAAAATAGGATATGTACCCAAAAATTATGTCAAGGTAATTTTTCCAAATTTTTTCCAAAATTTTTTAATTAAAATTTTTCCAAATTTTTTAATTAAAAAATTTTTTCCAAATTTTTTAATTAAAAAATAGTCACTTGATGAAACCGAGCCGAAAGAAACGGATCAAAAACGCTTTGGTGCTCTGATAGACACGAGAATTTTAAACGATAGTTTTGAAAGTATACAGGTTACTATCACAGAAAGGCCAAAGGATGATGAAAAAATTGGAGAATCAGTTAAATTTAGACAAGAGAAGAAAGAAAATGGGAAGGCTTATCAGTAAGTTTAAAAAAAATATCATAACGCGAAAGATACTAAAAACAGCGAAAGATAATTAACGGCTCACGAAAATGCAAAAAAGTTGGATAAACCGTCATGGCCAAGTGGCTATATAGAATCTTCACACAATGCACTAAAGGTGAAGGGTTCGGATCCTCCTTGGAGCTTAAAGTTTTTGCATGTTTCATGATTCAGAAATCTTCTCAAAAATGATCCTAAAGGAGTAATTTTATGCGAGGAATCAATTGCGCACATTCCCGGACTCTGGAATGCTTTCCTGATCCTCATTCAGGAAAAATTGGGGTTTGGAAAAACGATCAATTTTCTCTGAATCAATCAGTAAAGCATTTCCAGAACCGAGAATGCGCGCAATTAATTCCTCGCATAAAATTACCCCTATTGGGTCATTTTTACTCTAAGGAGGATCCGAATCCCGCACCTTTAGTGCATTGGGTAATTATCCTAGCCATGAAGGTTTGTTCGTATCCATTTTTTTGCATTTTCAAGAACCGTTTTTCATTTATGATACTTTCCATTGAAAAATATCATAATGCGAAAGATACACAAAAACAGTATCTTTTGCGTTATGAAAACTTTGTTTAAAATTTTCAAGAAATTGATTTTAAAAATCGGATCTTAACAAAAAAATTTTTTCCAGAAATTTGAATATTGATGAACAAATTAGATCTCTACCATATTTTTATGAAAAAATGACCAGAAATGAGTGCGAACAAGAATTAAATAAACGGGGAAATAATGGAGATTTTTTATTGCGTGAAAGTGAATCGAGGGTAAATTTTTTTCTGGTCCAAATTTGACAAATTTTCAACAAAAAATTTAAGCCCGGAGTTTATTCCCTGTCAGTTAAATATCAACCCAGAAATTTGCATTTTACCATTTCAAAGTGTGAAGATGAATCAGGAAAGCTTCTTAGTGATGATAACAAATTTGACTCTATGAATGAATTGGTTGAATGTTATACAAAAATGGGGATATATCAACTGCCCGGTACACATGAACAGTTGTTTTTGAGAAAACCTTTGTTAATGATTCCTGAAATACCACTTCATAATGATGAGCATACGTGAACAATTTCTAGGTGATTGTCCACATATAATTTTTGTCTATGAATATTGTTGAACTCTCTCAAATTTCTATAGCATATTTTAAAGTTCTATTTGCTGAATTCTATAATAAAAAGTTGTTTAAAAAAAAATTTCATTCTTGCTTATTACTCATGTTCGATTGAAAGATGAATAACAATTTAAAGCGCAAGCATAACATCGAATTGAAAAAAGTTTTTGACGTGACTTCATTTTTCCTGCCTACAGTGCGGTACAAAAATATGTCGACACACTAAATTTTCGCCAATTTTATACAAGAAATAAGCTTCAAGACTTGAAGCTTGTTAATTGTTAGAACAGCATTTAAAACAATTGTATCAAAAGGGATATTGAATTTGACAAGTTTTTCGAATTTTTATTGCCAAAATTGTATATTTTGACCATTTTTGGTGGTGCAAAAATATGTCGACATTTAGAAAAAATACGTTTATTTAAAACAATAAAATAAAAACAGAAATCATACATTTTTGTAAATACCTTGTCACTTTGTTCGTTTAAGACTAAAATCATGAAAATTGACTTACACAGTGAAAACTTATAGGCATTTTAATGAAAAATTCGATTTTTATGTAAAAAATGCCTATAAAGATGGTTGAAAATTTATTTTGATTTGAATTTCCTTCAGAGTACTGTAATTTGATGTTCTCTATCAAATAAAAATGATGAAGAACAAAATTGAGCTAATTTAGGGTCAAAAATCAAGCCCCTAATGATAAAATACTGCTTATTTATAGGGGTTTCTGTGAATTAAAGCACTCTAATTACTTCAAAAAGTTGAGTTTCTGGAAAAATGTTTTCAGGCCTTTGAACTAAACATGTTAAGATGCCTGGAGCTGAGCGTAAAACAAAAAGCTGCTACTTTATTTTACACTAAAAAATTACAAAAGTCAAATTTCTTTTATACAGTTTTTCAGGGTTATAGAAAGAAAAAGACTATATAAAAACCATAAAATCGGGAGTGAACGCTATTTCCCCAGAATGCCCTTTGCCAACCCTTACACACATTTTTCAGTCCGATTTGATCACAATGATTGTACAGTTTCCAAGATCTCACCGATCACCTAATACAACTTTTGAAGATCTCGGCGAGCTTACAACTCTATTTCTTTTAAGACAAAAGCGATACAAAATTTTTACGCACTATTTCTTTTTTCTGAGGCCAAAATATGCTAAGAAAGAAAATGACTCATGTGAGTCATGACGACAAAAAAGCACATAAATTTTTGGAAAATTAAAAGGTCAAAAAATGGAAGAAATTTTATCAACTTTTTTTAGCATAATCTTGCACATTTGCAACAATGCATGTAGGAATATTTTCCGCGATCAATCATCAAAAAACACTCTGTAATGACAATGAAAATTAGTGACACGAAAAAGTATTTCTCTTTTTTGCTGATTTCTGGAAAAATAAATATGATCAGAAAGCGTTGTATGAACTTATTGGTTGACCAAGTATGAGCACAAAAAATATTTTTTGTGGGCGTATAAATTTACATAATACCATTACAAGGAAGTGATCATTGAAAGAATAGGGCAATATAAAAAGAACGGGTTTTTAAATGGTAAATATCAAAAATGTATAAAAAATCTCATTTATTCTTTGTATTATTTTCTATCATTCTGAATCGTGTTCTAGCTCTGGATCCACCTTATGGCCAATTAAAAATTCAAGGAATTCATTTGACAAACTCGAATGGAACTCCAGTACAACTTCGAGGAATGTCACTATTTTGGAGTCAATGGATGCCTCAATTTTATAACCAAGAAACTTTGACTCATTTAAGAAACGAATGGAATTCGAATGTCGTTAGAGCGGCTATGGGTATCGAAAGTGGAGGGTATTTAGAATACCCCGATGCGACGTATGCACAAATTCAAACTGTGATAGAAGCAGCGATAAATGTTGGAATTTATGTTATTGTTGATTGGCATTGCGAAGATGCTTATTTATATACGACCCAGGTATAATTCATATGAACAGAGGATACATCAGCAAGGGATGTCTCTGGCAGAATAAGACATCGAGGTGTCCCTTTCATCCCTTCTTTCATGAGACATTAACTGGTTAGGCTCAAAACGGGTACTGATCTACACTTTTTGTCAAGATTCAAATACTTTCCCAAATTTCAGTAGACTAAACAACTCTCGATATCCCCTGCCATTTTTTGATTCATCCTTAATTTTAGGCTATTCAATTCTTTTCCAACATTTCACAAACTTACGGCTCATATCCACATATTATCTATGAAATTTGGAACGAACCGAGCGGTGTAAATTGGGCAACGGTCCAACAATATGCTAATCAAGTCATCCCTGCTATTAGAGCAAATGATCCAGATAATATCATTGTTGTAGGCACCACAACATGGTCTCAAGATGTCGACATTGCATCTCAAAGCCCTTTAAGCTTTACAAACATTGCCTATACCTTACATTACTATGCTGGAACTCATAAACAACCACTTAGAGATAAAGCAACCGTTGCTATTAACAATGGAATTTGTATTTTTATAACAGAATATGGTACAGTAAATGCAGATGGAAGTGGCGCAGTGGATGTGAATGAAACTGAGTTATGGTGGCAATTTGACGACAACAATTTGTTGTCCTATGTAAATTGGGCTATTGAAGATAAGTCTGAAGGAGCTGCGGCATTGATTCCTGGAACGACAGCTGCTCAAGTTGGAATTCCTTCACAATGGACTCAATCAGGACAATTAGTAAACCAGAAATATCAGAGTACTGATCAAGGGTTGAATGGTGGAACCACTGCTGGAACCACACAAAAAATTACCACTAAAATCACGCCTGGAAATGCCACCGGACCGACGACTAGAACCACAACTGGAGCAACAGCTAGTACTACGACTGGAACCACCACTAAAACAACAATTAGAAATACCACTACGTCTGGAACTACGCCTGAAACCACAACTCGAATCACGGCGGGAACCACTAGTGGAACAAAGACTGGAATAACTACTGGCAAAACGACTAAGGCTACACCTGGAACTCCAATCGGAACCACGCCTGTTATTACAAAATCTACACAAAACCCAACAACGAATTCAGCCACATCAATGTTAATAACAACCGTTGCAACTCAGCAGCCGATAACTACTAAAATTACAGAAAGTCCTGTAACAACACAACCGGGTTGACATTTTTGATTTTTCATATAAACATTTGTTATTTAGTTTTAAACCAGTGTCCTAGTGGATGGTACCAATTACAAACAAACCCCAAAAAATGTTTGATGTTTTTATCGACTAGACAACCATTTTCTGCGGCTAACAACCAATGTTCCTCTTTGGTATCTAGCGCAAGTCTTGTTAGCATCGATAGTGCAAACGAAAATAATGAAATTTTGAGTAAGCCAGAAATCTAAAATCAATTCCTCAGCTATTATTGGAAGGGTAGAGAGATCCCGTCCTCACGAGCCTTCAGATTGTTTGAAGTACATAGGAGCGGTGGGGTGTCGTGACGACAGAGAGGATTGTGGGATTGTGCCGAGGGGTCGAGAGGGTTGTGCTCAGGGGGGGAGAGGTTGTGACAAGGAAGGGGAAGAAAAGAGGGTTATGCCGGGGGAAGGGGCAATTTTGTTTTAGTGTGTCGTGACAAAGACCAGAGTTGTGGGATTGTTCCAAGAGGAAAGAAGGTTATGCTTTTTTTCAAATTTCCGACAGACCACGCGCCCACGTGTGGTTTGAAGCACAGTTTCAAAGATAGGTGTAGCTAGGCTCAGATTTCGGGAAGCCTGTTCGTTAAGAAATTTTATCAATTTTTCAAGACATAGGAGGGACCTTACAATTTTGCGGTCCTCTGATTTTAAGAGGACCCCATAAGGACCCTCATAGACTTCTCCCTAATTACACCTATACCATAGATACTAACTTGATCCAAGACCAGATGATTAAGGGCCAGAGCAATAAAATATTACTGATTTCAATATATAGCACAAACAAAACTTTAAAATTTTTTATTTTAGAAGAAGCCTCGAATGAAATAAACACATGTGATAAAATTTTCATTGGTTTAAGCAGAAATGGTAGCTCTTGGAGCTGGATAGATGGCGATAATCAAACCTATAATAACTGGGATAGTGGTAAAAATAATGCTTAAATAGGACATTTCGATCATTTTGAAAATTTTTAACTCTTCTCTCTCTTTTTTGAAGAGAGAGTCTTTTGTAATGGATTATTACATTTTCTTGGCAGCCCTGGCCTAAACCTAACAAGGAGTGCTCACTAGCTGCAACGCGGATGTAGAGAATCGACTAACATAGGATGAAAGTTCATGAAATGGATAATTTAAAAAAAAATTTGGAGGCGCATGGAAAAAAAATTTTGAGCTTAAGCGGTTTCAAGATTTTGGACCTTGTTGTTTAGTTTTTTGGCTATAACTCAGCGAAATTAAATCCGTTTGGGCTCAGCGATAGCCCATTGAGTTCCTGAAATCACGGCAAATAACTTTGTAGAACATCACTTTTTATGGGAAAATTTCTATGCTTGAGAAAATTTAGAAGAAAGTTTATTGTTCAATTGTAATATGTGAATTTCAGTAAACTTAACTCAACAGCATCAATAACTTTCTTCTAAGTTTTCTCCAACATAGAAATTCTTCCATAAAAAGTGATGTTGTACAAAGTTATTCGCCGTGATCTCAGGAATTCAATGAGCTATCGCTGAGCCCAAACGGATTTAATTTCGCTGAGTTATAGCCAAAAAACTAAACTATAAGGTCCAAAATCTTGGAATCACTTAAGCTCAAAATTTTTTGTTCCATGTATCTCCAAATTTTTTTAAAATTATTCATTTTTCATGAACTTTCACCCTATGTTAGTCGATTCTCTATATCCGCACTGCAGCTAATGGGCGAGGGGTCACTTGCGTCCGGAAATTTGCGTCCCGGACTTTTCCGTCCGAATAGTTGAGTCCGGACATTTGCGCCCGGACATTTGCGTCCGGAAACTTGTAAAATGTCTGGACGTAAACGCAAAGATCCGGACGCAAATGCACGGGACTCAAATGTCCGGGACGGATGTTTCCGGACGCAAATGTCCAAGACTGATGTTTCCGGACGCAAATAGTCAGACGCAAGTGACCCCTCGCCAGCTAATGAGCATTCCTTGTAAGC
This sequence comes from Acrobeloides thornei, assembly GCA_034699885.1. Lineage (NCBI taxonomy): Eukaryota > Metazoa > Nematoda > Chromadorea > Rhabditida > Cephalobidae > Acrobeloides > Acrobeloides thornei. Next base: position 4,233 of record JAQGCP010002063.1, on the reverse strand, counting down.
CTGAGTCTAAGCCTGAAAATAGTAAATTTTATCAAAATGTCCGTGTACTTTTAATCAAACATGGTAAAATTTCCATTTTTAGGCTATCCCAATGCCGATTCAACTCAAAATTGTGCGTTTATCGAAATGTACAACAACGGTAAATGGGCAAATACGGTTTGTACTGAAAATGCATGCGCAATATGCCAATTAATAAGAAATTAAATTTATTGAAAGTTTTGTAAATAAATGTTATATAAAATCATAACGCTATGAATTTAAGCACAAATAAATTTAATTCGAAGAGTTAAAGAAAGTAAAACGAGATTTTTGTACATTTCGAATAAAGACTGATTTCAAAATTGATTCTTTTTTCAATATTTGTTTTCAATATTTTGCGGAAAATTCTTTCCGGTGAATTACAAGTTAAAATTGATGTTTGATTATCTCCTTCAAATAAACGTTTTAGAGGCTAGTTTTTCGTATACTACCATTTTCAGGCATGGCAAAAATTTTGGTGATGTTTTCAAAATTTGGCGAAGTCAAAATTCGCATATTTTCAAGCAATATAAATTATATATAAATATGCACATTTTTGCAAGAAAACTTTAAAAGTCAATATCTTCATGGGAAAGTCCGTTTCGGATGAATTTTTTTCATTCTAAAGTATTTTTTGTGCTGAAGATGATCCCAACACTATTTTTTGATGTAGATCTTGGGAATATAGTAAAAAATGACTCATTTTGCCTTGTACCCATATTTCGGCCATTTCTTCAAAAACGCTGCTAATAAAATCAACTTGAGTTTTTTCTCGTCATAAATATTTCAAAACTATATATAACCAACCAAAAAACATTTTCTACCCAAATTCAATGAAATATAAAAAAATAAATTTTAACCCACTTTTTAGTTGTTTGTGTTTCACAAAAACGGCTTAAAATTGATTTGTTTACATTTCATCGAATGTGGATAGAAAATGTTTTTTGATTGGTTATACATAGTTTTGGAACATTTCTGATGAGCAAAAAAATCTAGAATGAACAAATTTTTATTCGAAACGGACTTTTCCATGAAGATATTGATTTTTGAAGTTTTCTTGCAAAAATTTGCATTATTATATATAATTTATATTGCTTGAAAATATGCGAATTTTGACTTCGCCAAATTTTGAAAACATCATCAAAATTTTCGCCATGCCTGAAAACGAAAGTATACGAAAAATTAGCCTCTAAAACGTTTATTTGAAGGAGATAATCAAACATCAATTTTAACTTTTAATTCACCGGACAAAACTTTTCGCCCCATCCCAAATTTCGTAAATCTATCATTGATCATGTTCAAAGGTTAAGTGTAATAAGCTTTGCATAAACAATGCTGGTCATTGATAAATATTCTTCAACTCAATCTGTGCTGATTTACTTCCTCATCAACTGATATTTATTTTTCCTATTTCCTTCAATATTGTCACTTCTTCATTTTCAAAAATAAATATGGGCCGAAAAAGTGGAATTTTTTCTATATATTCGCCTTATAAACAAGAAATTGCTGGCTTATGCATTTCGATTATCTTTTTGATATGCTTTGTGGCGTTTAGCGTGACTTTGATTTATGTATTATGGGATTTGTGTTATCGAGGATTTATGTATATGTTGAAGCTGATTAAACAAAAGTCAAAGAAAACTATTAAACTTTACAGTAAGTCTAATTATATGAGGTTTATTGTAAATGGAGTGGGCCCCACCCTTCGTCCCACACTCACACCAGTCTCCCATAACAATTGCCTCTTTCAGACATTTTGCACAATGCAGCTTAGTCATTTTAATCAAGATTGAGGGGGTGGTGGCGGAAATTTGGAAAAAAACATCATTTTTCTTAAAGAATCGTGGTCAGAAAAAATTTTCAAGCTTCGAATGATCGGAATCAATTTTTCAGATAAAATTACCCTTAGAGAATCTTTTTTTAAATTTGCGAAAAAAATTTTTCGGAAATCTGTCAATAAAAGGTTACTCCCCTTTAAGAAAATTATTAAAAATTTCAAAGAAAAAATTTAAGTTTTATGCGAAAGGTTCCCGGGTTCCTTCCCTATAATTACTGAGCTGGCGCTAAGGTCAATATATTTCAATATATGGTCAGTATTTTAGCCTTTCTTTGAATAACATTTTTAGCGAACCCAACAGATTTGCCGATGATTTGATTCAAATGGTACAATGTGGAAAATGTGCAAATATTTTGTGAATTTTGTATGCAGTATATTTGTAAATAATTTGTTTTTAAAAATATATTTAATAAAAACACATATGAACAACATTTGTTATACCGCCGTTTTTATTAATTAGTAAGATCTGGAGATTTTTCAAAGTGGTATTCAAGAGTTGAGTGGATCTTTTTCTCAATCGTTTAGAACTTATGCAAGATTCTATTAATTTTCGTAAAATTCTTTTATTGATAAACTTTATGGCTTAGGCTTACAATGAATCTTTGCCAACTTGAAAGTGTAAAAACTATTTCACTGTTTATACCGATTTTTGAAGATCTAGAAATTTTTAGGCCAGGATCTGGGTTTTCTTTTAGAGATGTATTAGTCAGAGGGCCATGGTCCGTAGCATCAATCATATGTGAATAGGGTTGTAGTGTAAGAGATATAAGAGAACTGGTCATACCCTCCCCTAATAGCGCTTCTATATTACGCCAAAAATTAGAGGAGGGGGATAAATCTTTTGCTCCATCCAAAACCTGGAAGGGGCAAAACTAAAATTTTTTACCCACTCAAATCTTTGGGAAGGGGTGAGATAAAAATCACAATTTTTTGTCCTGTGATAAGCTTTGTACCACCAATATCCATGATTTGATCAAATGATACTAAATAATAAAGAAGGAAATGAGTAAATACAGGATGGCACAAAAAACCGGATTTTTGTGATTTTTTCAAAAAATTTCAAGTTCTTTAATTTTCACCAAGATAACCCTATATGGGGTTTTTTATATTTTGTAGGGTAATGTATTATTGTTTTCTAAATTTGGATGTTTAGTTTTTTTCTCTTATTGCATCTATTTACTATGGAATTTGCAAAAACATAACTTCAATATTTCCAATGGTATTGCAAAAATCCCTATTATTCTAACCTTGACTCGTAAAAACACAACAACACTCGCCTCAAATTATGATAATTTATGCAAATTGTTGTAAATTTTATCTGATATGTTAATAAATAACTTAATTAATAAATAAGAAAGACAATAAGTGATGGATGATAGAGGAAAAGTGTGATCTTGAGGCACTATTAGTTGGAGACACGGTATTAGTTGGAGACACGGTATTAGTTGAAGGCACGGTATTAGTTGAAGGCACGGTGGCAGTCGGAGTAGGAACACTTTTGCATGTTGGAACAGGAGTGCTGTCATCTATACAATTAATCGTAACGATCGTGGCATTATTTGTAGCAGATGAAGCGACACAATAACTAAATGTAGTCATTCCGTCGGCTTGTTGTTTGTTACAAGCAGCTCCATAGTCGCCATTTTTATTTGCTGCGACAATTGCACCCATATAAGCTGGAAAAAATTTCCTAATTCGAAGTATTGCTATTTGAGCAGCTTCAGTTGGAGTGCATCCATCTCTCATTTTCTCAACGGTTAGATACCTAAATATTGAGTAATAGAGGGGAATACAAACTTACGAAGGCAAAAAGCGCATCATAACATCACCATCTCCAGTTTCTGCAGCGCCACCGGTTTCATCCGCAAAAGCACCGGCACCAGGTATAGGACCGTCTCCGACTCGACTAAATTTTAGAAAATGAAACTAAAAAAATGAAATTATTGACACGAAAGTGGCGAAAGTTATACAATCAACTCTCGATATAAGCGTTCCCCTAGGGAGGGGCGCTTATATCGAAATGGAGGGGGGAGCTTATATCGAGGTTTTCGTAAAAGAGTAGTGATAGAAATATGAGTTCATGATTGAGCTAGACATAATAGAAATTTTACATTTTCAATTTAAAATTGCAAAATTTCTATTATGCCTAACTCAATCATGAACTCATATTGACCCGGATAACTTTCGGAATTTTTTCGAGGGGGGCTGTATCGAAATGAAGGGGGGAGCGCTTATATCGAGAGTTGACTGTAGTGTTAAAGTTATGTGGCGAAAGTTATAGCGCCAAAAGTTTCTTACCCTGGGATTTTGTTTCTAGCACCATTTGTTGAAGTTCCAGCTGAAACACCGCCATTGACATCTATGACTACCATTCCTAT
>JAQGCP010002062.1:0-11065 GCA_034699885.1 Acrobeloides thornei | reverse complement strand
TTTCAAAGGCCACTAGCTCGAAATTTTGTGAAGTAATTTTTTTTATTTTAGCGTATTCGTAATCAGCATAGCTGAAAATACCCAAATAAACAAAAGTTTCAATCCGTCCCCGGTGTGTTAAATAAGGTCATTGAAACAAAATTACTGGTGTCTAAAAGATTATCTGTTTCATTGGGAACACCTTCTAATAAATCTTCTCCAACATCGTTTGTCTCTTGATGGCCTCCATCACTCAATATCTTAAAAAATCATTTTTGGTGGAATAATTTCAATGTTACATTAATAAATTTTCCTGGCTCCTTCATGGCTATTTCGAAACTTTTTTTCAGCTGCCCAAAATTTGGCCTATCACTCGGAGTTTTCATCCAACCTAAAATTTTTTATATCTCTGAGTAAAACTCTTCCTACAAAAAGTCATAATTGTCACAAGTTCTCCATTTGCAATATTCGGTATTTTCAGTCTGCTACCTCCATCAAGATACTTAAAAAATCCCTCTATCACATAATATTTCTTCTTTAGCCAAATTTTTTCTTCCTTATCTTCCTCTTCGCTTGATTCGTTTAAACTCTGATTATGGTGAAACAATGGAGAAATTATCATGCTTTTCATTTTTGCCCTGGAAGTTTCTTGCATCAACTTTTTATATGCTTTATTTTCTAATCTTGCAAAAAGTTCAAAATAAGGGTCTTTTCCATAGTTAAAAATCTCCCAGATAGTGACTCCAAAAGACCAAACGTCGGTTTTTTCATTGATTGATGGAGAGTCGTGGGCTTCCAATTTTTCATCTGGGGACCGAATGGATCCCAATTGCTTTAAAGTTTCGTTTAGTTCCCACTCGACTAGCTCTATAGCTGCCCATTTGATAGGGAATACTGGGGAGAAGGCTTCCTCAGAAACCACATCTTTTACAATTTTTGCGAGTCCAAAATCAGCCACCTGAACTTTATAAGAATATTTGTGGGCCTCCAAATCTTCGTGATTAGACTCGGAAACGATAGATATGAGAACATTTCTTGTAGATAAATCACCATGGACGATGTCCTTTGTGTTGAGATAATCCATGGCCTAAATATCTTTCATTTTTCGAAAAATCAATTTCATACCGATGCAATTTGCCGACAAAAGTCTAATTGCAACATTCCATTGATTTGATTCCTTTCATCTTTATTTCGAAGAAATGATAACAAAGACCCTCTACTGCGATAGGGCATAATGATTTGAACGCTATCTGCAGTCATACATATTCCATATAATACCAAAACATTTGTATGCTCAACCATGCTCATAATTTTTGCCTCGCCAATGATTCTCTTAAATTACACAAATTTCAAATTTTTGAAAAAGAGAAAATTATTTAGAACCACGTCGGTTAAAAATAGTTTAAAAGTAAGGGCAACAAACTATCGGTATTGAGCAATTGGTAGCGCTTTACCGGAATGAGGATTCGAATCCGGTCTGGGGCGAAATTTTTTAATTTTTTCAAATTTTTTTTCAAAAATTTGGTAAAAATTTTTGCTTTTCAGTAATTTTGTGCAATGATTCCAAATATCAAATTTTATAATCTGAAAATGAGACCCTGATTCAGAGAATGGCTTTCTATTTACCACGGTGGTCCAAAAGTTGAGAACTACATTCTTTTGAAGCTAGCAAAAAAGCCAAAACTTTAATGCATCCGGTGATCAAAAATGTAGCTTTTCCCTACAAGCCTGATCAATTATGGTCTAACGCTTTTACTCATTGTTATGAAAATTACTTGGGTTTCTTTAAAATCTCCAGAAATTTTGACTTCTTTGATCGCTATATCATATTCGTAGTACTACAATGCAGATCAGGACACGGTCATTTGTATAGTGCAAATCGGGACAACTGGCCATTTGGGAGGGGGGGGATTTAAATTAATGTCACTAATTGGTCTATGTGAGATAAAATTGTTTGCACAAATAACAACCTTACTCGCATATAATTTCTCTAATAAAGATTGTTTGAAATGATTACTGTACAAACTCCCTTGCCATTTGTTCGAGAACTTTTGTTTATTGTAGAAGAAGATGGTTTCTCTTTGATGTCATGGCAAAAGTCAAAAGTTCAAAGGTATTTTTTAAATACAAAGTACAATAAATTAATACCAAAAATATTTTTGATATCCCTTTTTTCTGATAAAAAGGGCTTTAATTAAAAGAATGGTTTTAAACTATTATAAAACTATCCAACCCATACATACACTCCGTCTTACCCCCATTTCATAAAATCCCGTTGTCCGAATGTAAATTATACAAATGACCGTGTTCCGATCTGCATTGTAGTACTACTCATATTCTTGTTTAGGCCCAGTAGATTTACTTTTGAAGCGTAATTTTCCCTGAAATATCTATATGAGTCGTGCGGCACCAAAAAAATACTACCTTATAAACAATTCCAAAAGACCCCTCTCCAAGGACGTGATCCTTTCCAGCATGTTTACATTTCTTAATTAAATCATTTTTTATAGAATAAAGTCCTGGAGTAGATTCAAAATTTGCTTTGATAATGGTTTTGTAGGCATCTGAGTTTTCAATAGGAAAATCTATTTCGTTGAGAATGTTATAACGTTTTCTGTATTTATACTAAATTTTAATTGTTGTAGGGATTTTGCATACATGCTTACTATAACAAGAAATGATAATACAATTATCAAAAATAGAACAAATAGGAACCCAACAATCAAAATCCATAAAGAAGACGGATCTAAACTTGAATTTTTTCTAACAAGAGTTTTTCACCTACTTCTGCCTTGAGTAGGACCTAATTCACTAGCTTTCGCATAATCCGCTAAAGATTCGTTATATTTTCCTAATTCTTTTTGTGCAATTCCTCTGTTGTTATAAGCTTCTGCGTCAGTAGGATCCAATTCAATAACCTTTGTATAATCCGCTATAGCTTCGTTATATTTTCCCAGGTTTTGATGCACAAGTCCTCTGTTGTAATAAACATTTGCATGAGTAAAATTCAATTCAATAACCTTTGTATAATCCGCTATAGCTTCGTTATATTTTCTCAGTTTTTGTCGTACACTTCCTCTATTGCCATAAGCTATTGTATAAGTAGGATCACATTCAATAGCCTTTGTAAAATCCTCTATAGCTTCTTTATATTTTCCCAAGTTTTTTTGTACAATTCCTCTGTTGTTATAAGCTATTGCAAAAGCTGGATCCAATTCAATAGCCTTTGTATAATCCGCTATAGCTTCGTTATATTTTCCCAGGTTTTGTTGTATTAATCCTCTGTTGCTGTAAGCTATTGCAAAAGTTGGATCCAATTTAATAGCCGTTGTAATAGCTTTTGTATAATCCGCTATAGCTTCGTTAAATTTTCCCAGATTTTGTTGTACAAATCCTCTGTGTATATAAGCATTTGCGAAAGTTGGATCCAATTCAATAGCCTTTGTATAATCCGCTTTAGCTTCGTTATATTTTCCCAGGTCTTGTTGTACACTTCCTCTATAGTAATAAACAAGTACATGAGTAAAATCCAATTCAATAGCCTTTGTATAATCCGCTATAGCTTCGTTATATTTTCCCAGGTTTTGTTGTACACGTCCTCTATTGAAAAAAGTTATTGCATGAGTATGATTTAATTCAATAGCCTTTGTATAATCCACTATGGCTTCGTTAGTATTTCCTAATTGTTTTTGTGCAGTTCCCCTGCTACCATAAGCATATGCATCAGTAGGATCCAATTCAATAGCCTTTGTATAATCCGCTATGGCTTCGTTATATTTTCCCAGGTTTTGTTGTACAATTCCTCTGTTGTTATAAGCATCTGCGTCAGTAGGATCCAATTCAATAGCCTTTGTATAATCCGCTATAGCTTCGTTATATTTTCCTAATTGTTTTTGTGCAATTCCTCTGTTGATATAAGTTTTTGCATAAGTAGGATTCAATTCAATAGCCTTTGTATAATCCACTATAGCTTCATTATATTTTCCCAAGTTTTCTTGTACAATTCCTCTGTTGTAATAAACAAATGCATCAGTAGGATCCAATTCAATAGTCTTTGTATAATCCTCTATAGCTTCTTTATTTTTTCCTAAGTTTTGTTGTACATTTCCTCTGTTGTTATTAGAAATAAAACTATTTAAATTACTTCAAAAAGATAGAATTTTAGGGTGCCTTAACATACAGTTTCGTTAGGGTCGCCGTGTCGACCAACGTTCGAAGAGGAGTTAAAAAAGTAAAGCCAAAGCGTAAAAAAGGGGTTGACCAACTCTCAAAAAGGAGTGATGAACTTTTTCGAATCGATAGGCAGATATATTTTTTATAATCTAAGTATATTTTGGCCAATCATTTTTGCGCGTGATTTATAAAAGAATTTGCGCATTTTCCAATGAGCATTTTGCTTTCTCATGCTAATTTTGCTCGTTTATTTATAAAACTTCTCGCATTTTTCTAATGCGCATTGGACAAGCATTTCTTGCGCTTCACGCAAGTTGTTCACCCCTTTTTGCGCTTTGGCCAATCCTTTTTTACGCGTTGATTTTGAAAATGCGCATTTTGCGCGTTGATTATAAAAAAACACGATAAATTGTCTAAAAAACCGTTAAAAAATTTCAATTTTTTTCAATTTTTCACTAAAAAATAACATTTTTCATCAAAAAGCACATTTTTCATTAAAAATTAAAAATTAAAAAAAAAAATAATGGTCATTTAAAATTTTTTCACAAAAACGGCGTATTAATGTCTGGATTTTGTTTGATATCTTTTATTTTTTATTGATGTTTTGGGACAATAAATTTTTAATTTAAAAATTTATGGTATAAACCGTCAAATAATTTAATAAATATGTTTGATTACTTTTGTGCTTAAAATAGCGAAAAGATTATAAATGCTTATTTTTGGGGTTTGAAAATGATTAAAAATGCTTACTTTTTGAATTTTTCGCGTTTAAAACGATGATTTGCCGATGGGATCTCTGGTTGTAATAAGCAATTGCATCAGTGGGATTCAATTCAATAGCCTTTGCATAATCCGCTATAGTTTCATTATATTTTCCTAAGTTTTTTGTGCAATTCCTATGTTGTGATAATCAATTGCACAAGTAGGATCCAATAAATAGCCTTTCTTAGCCTTAGACTATTGTTTAGACTTAGGCTCAGGGTTGTTATATGGTTTTACAAAATTTAAGCATTTCCTATCAAAATTTAAGTAAATTTTAAGTTAGCAGAAAAAAATTTAAGTAAAATTTAAGTAATTGATTTAAACTAGTGATCGATCCCGTCCCGATCTCATCCCGTCCCGAAAATCCCGGGATTTTTGGCATCCCGTCCCGAAATTTTTGAGCGAAACTCGATCCCGTCCCGTCCCGGATCCCGACCTTCCCAGACTCGATCCCGTCCCGAGTCGGGATAAAAAACACACCCCTAAAAATACCCTTCCCCCTAAGTTTTTATACCCCTAAAATGAATGTATTAGAATTACTAATAAAATTGATTTATTTTTTATGCTTTTAAATTGAATGTATTAGTCATATTTCTGCAGTAAGTTGATTAAATCGAAGAAAAGCAATATAGAGAATGACTCATGCTTCGAGTTAGTAAAAAAATTTACAAATGCGATCTGATCGACATAAAAGATGCTTTTCTAAGTTTTTTTAGTGGTTTTGGTTTCGTAATGTCTGGCGCTACTCTTCTTTTCATCACTTGTTTGGGTTAATATAAAAAATTTACAAATGCGCGCTGATCGGTATAAAAGATGCTTTCCTAAGTTTCTTTAGTGGTTTTGGTTTTGTAATGTCTGATCTACTCTTCTTTTCGTCACTTGTTTGGATTAATATTTGTCTAGCTATTTTTTTTAAAGTTTTTAGTTGTAAATAATTGTATTTATCTGAAAGTATACAAGGGGGGGGGCAAAAGTCCTCGCCAGGGACGAGAACTTTTTTTGCAGGTAATTGCGGAGAAATCGCTTAAGGGACAAAAGAAAGTTCTCGCCCTTGGCGAGGACTTTTTGCCCCTTACGCGAGGACTTTTGCCTCCCCCCTTGTAGATTTTTTTACACATGCTCAAGGGGGTCAAAATTTTGGGTATGTCGCGTAAAGATTATTTTAATTCGAAAAATATCTCTGATCTCCTTGGGCATGCGTGTATTTTTTATAAAGCACAATGTCTACATGGTGGACTCCCTACTTTGATAGAGTTAACCAAGGATTCAAGTGTAAAATAACAGAGAAAAATGATAAAGTCTGTGGCCGTTTTCGAAAAAGCCCTGATTCTAGTACAGGAACACTCTGGAAACATCTTGCTCGGGATCATCCGAAGATTTGTAAGCAGCTAAAAGCTGAAACCGGAGAAAAGAAATCTGATCTTGGAAGCATGTCTGATGCAGCTGGATCAGCAAAAAGCCCGCAAAAGAAAAAACTCAAGGTAAGAAATTTGATAGCTTTAATATAGAGTTTAATTTAAAATTGGTGAAAGCAGCGAGCAAGTTCCAAAAAAGCCATCGCTTGTTCAAAACATCAAGCATGCTTTTTCACGTTCGGCTTCAAAGTCAGCTGAAAAAGATGATTTTATTGACTATCAAATTTTGAGTATGATAGTTAGGAAAAATCTACCATTTACGTTCGCCGAAACCCCTGAATTTATCGACATTATGAATAAGGCTTACCCCCATTATAAGGTATTAGCAATTTGGAACTCATACGACCAAAAAGAAAATTTAGGTAAAAAGCTATCGCTACTACTTAGATACTGTCCTCACACGCGAAGTCGATAGATTGTCAAGTGAAACGATAGATTCAATAAATGGAGAATTTTTTTCTGTGACTAGCGATGCTTGGTCTAATGCCACCATTTCTTTACTTAGGTAAAATAAAATAAACTTATTATATCTACTTAAAATTTCACATTTTTTAAGTATGACTCACCATAAAAGAACAGATGAGTTTGAATTGGAAAATGGTTTACTTACTACATTGCCTTTGGAATCAAATCATACTGCCGATTATTTGGCACAGCAGATTCAAGATTTTTTCGAAGAAAAAGGACTACAATTATCACAAATCATTGCTATGGTCAGGGACGATGGATCAAACATGAAATTATTGTGCCAAAAACTTGGCCTTGATTCGTAATGTATAAAACTAAGTCATTTTATATAGCTTGTTTAGGTTCCAATGTGCCTGCCATTTGCTTCATTTATGTATATCGAAAGCACTTTCTTGTGATGAATTGGAAGAGTCAAAAGTCCTTGAAAAATGCCGCAAAGTTGCAACTCATTTCAATCACTCAATTATTGCAAAACAAATGTTATTAACTATTCAAAAAGAGAATAAGTTTCAAGAGCGAAAAATTTCTCAAGTAAATATCAAACGATTATTTTTTTGCTGTATAAACAGATTTATTTTAGGAAATTCCGATGAGATGGGGAAGCACCTTTGACATGATTGATTCCATTTTAATCAACAAACAAGCTCTAGAACAATATGCAGTTAAAAAGAAGAAAAAATTTCAGCTCCAATTTACTACTAATGACTATGAGCTATTGAAAAGTCTTAGAAAATATCTTGGTGTCTTTAAAGATGAAGTTTTGAAGGTATTCCAAACACCTTTTAGATCTCTCGTGTGATGGGGGGAGGGGGAAATAGTGAGGAGATCCATGCAGTCAAAATAGAAAGTATGAGTCCAAAAATTTCATCATATCTAACTCGAATTCAAATTTGAACACTTGCATAGAAAGAAATTTGTTTACTTAAAAAAATTAATTTTAGTTCTCTCGGACTGATGCTACAGCTTCATCATATATTCCTACTTTAAAACTTCTTATTGCATATGTCGAGCAAAAAAAGAATGCTTTGCGTGGAGATGGTCCTATGCAGTCATTTTTGGCTGAATTGCATCAACAATTGATGAATCGTACTGAAGCCATTCTTAACAATAAGATTCTCCAAACCGCTACACTTCTAGACCCTCGACATAAATATGACAGAGAATATTTCAATAACTGGAATGAAATTGAAGATACTTTTTGCCATTTTGCTTACGAATGTAAGATTTAACAATTTATAACAAATAAACTTTTTATAATATTTTTAGTAGAAAGGAAAGCAAATTGTATTAACGAATCGGTTGAATTAATGGAAACATTAGAGTTGGAAGAAGTGGAAGTGGCTCGATATGAAAGCTCTAGTGAGGAATCCGATAATGAACACCTCGAATCTCAAACATCACAAGAGGAGCTTAGCATTTGGGAACAAAAGAATATGCGCCAAACAAAAGAAATAGAAGAACATAATAGCGAAAAGCAAAGTTATTTCGAACTTCTAAAGGTTAATTAAAATTTAACCTTTTAAATTTTACAAATTTAGAGTGAGTTAGCAGTATATCGAAAAATGGAGCGCCTTGCACATGATGGCTCTTTAATTGATTGGTTTAAAAAGCATGGCCCAACATTGCCAAAGCTTTCGGCATTAGCAAAGATTTTTCACTCAATTCCTCCTTCAAGCGTGCCCTCTGAATCTCTCTTTAGTAAAGCTGGGCTTTTATATTCAAACCATCTAAGAAATAGGTAACATTCCATAAATTATATTAAAATGAGAAAGTTTAGGCTTGGCGCTCACAAAGCTTCTCAGATTTTGTTTTTCAAGTCATGTCTGGACAAAAAACCTGGCTGTCCATTTCAGAATGAAGAAGACTCCGATGCAGAAATTTAAATAAATAAAAATTTTGATTTTGATTAATTTTTTTATATTAATGTTGATTTTTTATTTAAAAATTGGGTTAAAATTTTTTTAAATATCCTGCGGTGCAGAAAAAATCAGACGTTGTCAGGAGCGTGATTTTTTTTAATCAATTTTTGAAGAAATTGAAAAAAATCATTTTGGTCCCCTTTATGCTTTTTTTTTCAAAAATTTTCGATAAAAACTGAAGGGGGGACCAAGGTAAATTTTTTTTTCAAATCCCGTCCCGTCCCGAAAATCCCGGAAATCGATCCCGTCCCGTCCCGGATCCCGAAAATCCCGCCATAGCCCATCCCGAAAAATCCCGTCCCGGCCAATAGGTCAATCCCGAACTCGGGATCGAACACTATTATATATTGTTTGTTATAAAAATTGAAAATGATCACGAACTTTTAACGCACCCTGTACAATTTTCTCTTATCACACTATATGTCCACATTTTTATACTCTATAAACAACATCGAGCAAAATGCAATGAAAAGAATTTATTGATGAATTATAAGTAAAAATCAATAAATTTTTTAAATTCTTTTTTAGGCTCCCGTAAAATGATTATCGCTTTTTAGAAACAGAAAATCTCGTGAAGATCTTGTGGGAAAGAATTGATAAGAAATGATAGAAAAAGTTCGATAGAAATTTAAGAAATGAAATTTTTTTGAATTCTATTTGATTAAGTTTATCCTTGAATACTAGGAAGTGGTGTTGTTGAGTGTACACTTTTTGACACTTTTGAAGCTCTAATGTTATTATCATGTGTTAAGCCAGGGTTGTTTGAAGTTCCGACTCGTACGATTGCCCATTCTCGGCAAAGCACAAATGTCAATTGTTTCTTTAGAACAGTGCGATATTCAGAGCTAAAATTATGACTATACATGAAAAAGTAGCTGGGATTTTGAAATTTGATCAATCGTTTCAATAAACAATTTTTATTGTAACAAGGATATGATATTGATGTGCATGTTTTCGTTGTAATAAACAGACGAAACTCCACACTCCATTATTTAACAGTGGTAGCAATTATGAATTTACTGTATAAAAAAATCTCCATGGACAAATCGGTGCCTTCCCCCACACCAACGCAGAAAGGCCAAACATAAGGACACCCCGCGCAAAATCTCTTCTCCCTCTCCCTTTAGTGCATCCACATCCATTCATGGAAAAAACATAAGGAAGCATAAGACTTCCTTCCCGCACACAGTTTTCAAAATCTGTTCTCCCTTCAATGGAGGTGTTGGTCCGAGTCTTTTTATGAAAAATTCATCAAATTTTTACCTAATCCAATAATAAACATAGTAGTTAGAACTACATCCGATGTTTGTTGCAATCGCAGAGTAAAGTAAGACATAAGTTAGGGTCTTATCATCGACATTGAGAAGCAAGCAGGTAACACGGCTTGCTGAAGAGATTACCCACCCGCAAACTAGGATGGCCACAACAACAGTAATAGATTTCATTGCTTTTTTATGGTGTCATCCGCTCCTAAAATTGAAAAGAGCAAAATTAATAGTGTACAAAATGAGACTATTCATGCTTTTTACCCATTGAATCTATTGTCGTAGATAAAGAAGGAAAGGTGCCCTAGTTAGAGGAGGTGCACCGGGGACCGGTGCCCCCATGCCTGAAAAATTGTCAATTCAAAATGATTTTTTTTCCAAGTTACGGAAAAATTGTTCTTCAAAAATGACTGTGGGTTTGACCCATGACCGATTGGCTAATGTGCTCGACCTTCACTAATTGAGCACGGGTTCGATCACATGCTCAAAAGAACATGATGGCGCTATTATTTCTCCAAAATTTTCATTTTGGAAGAAAGTTTGGAGAAATTTGGAGAAAAAAAGTTTTAGATTTTTTGAGATTTTTCGATTCTTCTAATTTTTACAAATGTTTTCATGGAAAAGTAGTAGCGCCATCATGTTTACCGTATAAAAATATGAATATGCAAAAATATTCATGAATTTTGACAAAAATGTCTTTTATGGCGTGATAATCGAACCCGCGGCGCCCTATAATTGAAAGCCGATCACGTTAGCTAATCGGCCATGGGTCAAACCCCCAAAACCCCATGATATGGTACTCATTTTGAAGTGTAATATGAGTTGAGACAATTGACGAAATTTTGTTTAATTTTGACCTTTACCTGCACTTTTTTCCTCTTTGGTGCGCAGTAGGGTGCATATGGTAAAAAGCTAATATTTTAATCTTACCCCTTGAGCAACGTATGGATAGCCAAAACAAGCCATATATAACAACGACCATGTTGACTAGTATTACTGTGACTATGACCCAAATTGTCTTCGCAACGCCTTGATAAAGCTCAATCATGATTACACAAACAACTTCTCTAAACCAAAAAGTTAA
>JAQGCP010002061.1:0-11067 GCA_034699885.1 Acrobeloides thornei | reverse complement strand
CCGAACGCAATTAGTGAAGTTATTAGTGAACTAAAGTCCGTTCGGGAGCCGTCCGAACGTATTAGTGGCGGCCCTTAAGATCCAACTTGAACTCGATGAATCATGCGAATTTCAAAATCAGACACTCCTGGCTAGCCCACCCTGTATTAGCAAAAGAACACTTTTTCTATAAAAAAATTCTTGTTCATAGATACGTATGTTAGTATCGCTATTGAATAAGAGAAGAATTAAGAAGAATGATACGTTAATGAGGCTCGCAAAAATTGCTGCTCTCCTATGAAATTTTTCCCCCATTTGCTTCCCAGGTGTGAATGATAAGTCGGACAAGAAGAAGAACATGGAACGTTGACAAAAAGGGGGCCGCTGAATTGGGTAAGGGAGCACGTCGTCGGCTGTCTCTGCATGCAATCGCACATAATTGCTCAACCATGCGCTTTTATGAAGTGCGCACGATGAGAAACAACTTTGTGGCGCGATTTTGAAAGTGTTGCAAAAATATGATTTCAATCAGATTGAGTATTAAAACGATTGTTTGATATCTGTAATAATGGATTCCAATAATTCAGTTTTTTCGATGAGATTCAGCGGCGATAAATAGAGATTATTCATTATTTTGTTTTACTGAGAGTGGTCCAAAGATATGTGTATTTTTACGATTTTTTACAATTTTTCATTTTTGCGATTTTTCAAAATTTAAATTTCATCAAAATTACTCTAGAGTCTAATTTACGACATAAGTCAGAAAAGTCAAGGGTATAACGTTTTTCTTGACGAAAAATGTCGGCTACTTGGCGAAGTGGATAAGAAAGCCGCTCTGGCAATGTTGGGTTCGCAGGTTTGATCCCACTAGGGCAAAAATTTTGATCTACAAAAAACTTTTCAAAAAATTTTTGCTTCATTCTTTGTAAGGAAAGTTGTTTTGAATATCGAAATTTTCGCCCTAGTGGGATCGAACCTGCAGTGGCCCAACGTTGCTTAACTTGCCAGATCGGACGGGCTTCCTTATCCACTGCACTATGAAGCGGAAACTTTTTTACTTTCAGCGGGAAAGGAATATAGTACATGGTCAGGGAAGCATTTGTGTATAATCGATTCTCACATAGAAAACCCCCTATAGGGTTATTTTGATAAAAAATTCAAAAAAATTTTGAAAAATTGCAATTTTTGGGACACCCGTGCCAAAAAAGCGAGCTGTCACCTTAATCACTCGGCTATGGGTTTGACCCATGACGAGTGGTTAAGGTCACAGTTTTACAATTTATAGGTCGCGAGAACTTTAAATTTGATAGGGGATTTGAACCCGCGACCTATAAACTGCAAAGCTGTCATCTTAACTACTCGACCATGGGTCAATCCCATGATATGGTACTCGTTTTGAAGCGCTCGGCGAGCTAACAAAAGCATTGTTTTTGTCGACAATCGACTCAGCTCGCCGAGTGCTTCAAAACGAGTACCATATCATGGGGTTTTGCCCATGGTTAAGTGGCTAAAGCGCTCTGCATTAACTCATAGGGCGCGGGTTCGATCCCGCGTCCGAAAGTCATTTTTTATTTTATTGTCAAAAGTTTTTTTGAGGTTTTAAACCATGATTGGTGGCCTATTCGTTTATAATCACAAAGGAGAGGTGCTAATATCACGGATTTATCGTGATGACGTCAGCCGAAATTCTGTGGATGCCTTTAGAGTCAATGTCATCCATGCCAGGCAACAGGTATATATCCTTATTCTATAAATTTTCAAGAAACTTGCCTTTAGGTTCGTAGCCCGGTGACCAATATGGCAAGAACGTCTTTCTTTCACATAAAACGAGGAAATGTTTGGATGTGTGCTGTCACCAGGCATAATATTAATGCTGCGATGGTGTTTGAATTCTTGAATCGTTTCGCCGACACTATGCAATCGTACTTTGGGAAGTTGAATGAAGAAAATGTGAAAAATAACTTTGTGCTAATCTATGAGCTACTTGATGGTTAGAGAACATATATATTATATATATGTGTTACCGTTTTATCTGAAAATCAGTTTTATGTGATAAAGCTAGTTTTATCTGAAAGGCTTAAGCTTGGGCTTAGGCTTAAACTTAAGCCTAAGCCCAAGCTTAGGCTTAGACCTAAGCCTAGCCTTAGGCCTAAGCTTAGCCGTTCAGATAAAACTAGTTTTATCAGATAAAATTGATTTTCAGGTACGGTAACATACATATATATATATTTCAGAAGAGTTTTCAAAGTTTAATTTTAGAAATCCTTGATTTTGGATACCCTCAAAATACAGATCCAGGGGTGTTGAAAACATTTATTACGCAACAAGGTGTCCGAACGGCTGTAAGCTTTTTCATAAATTTCCTAATTCAGTTCCACAGCGTACAAAAAAGATGAAGGCAGGGGTCAAAATTTACAAAAAAAATGTCGCCAATCGACTCAGCTCTCCGAACGCTTCAAAACAAGTACCATATCGTGAGGGTTTGTGGGTTTTACCCATGGCCGAGTGGGTAAAGAGCTCTGCATTAACTCGTAGAGCGTGAGTTCAATCCCGTCCCAAGAGTCAGTTTTTTATCTTGTTGTCAAAGGTTATAAAAAATTTTGCATATTCACATTTTTATGCGGGAAACATGATGGCGCTATTATTTTTCTCGAAAACTTTTAGAATTAGAACAATCTCAAACACATTTTTCTAATTTTCTCAAAAGTTTTCACAGAAAAATAATAGCATCATCGTGTTCCCCGTATAAAAATGTAGATATGTAAAAAATTTTATGACTTTTAACAACAAAATGACTTTTGGGTGCGGGATAGAACCCGCGCCCTATGAGTTAATGCAAATCTCTTTAGCCACTCGATCATGGACAAAATTCACAAAACCCCAACGACGGGATTGAACCCACGCCCTATGAGTTAATGCAGAGCGCTTTAGCGACTCGGCCATGGGTAAAATCCACAAACCCTCACAATATGGTACTCGTTTTGAAGGCTTGGAGAGCTGAGTCGATTGGTGACATTTTTAAATAAAATTTTAACCCTTTCCTTTACCTTTTCGGGTTTTTTGTACGCCGTGGTTCCACGAAAAAATTTTTAAAATTTTTTTAAAGTAACCTATCTTGTAGATCATAATATCTGATCAACTTTGGTCAATAAAGTTATATGTTTGGAGCTAAACTGAAGGATTTTTATGTTGTTAAACTTTTCCAAAGTTTTCGCGTCAATACACAACAAAATTCAAATTTATTGAACAAAATTCCATTTTTTATAAAGATGTTAAAATTTTCATAAAAAAGTCATAGAATATTTTTTTATAACTCGTCGAGATGAATAAAATGATACCAAAATTATCCAAATTGGAAATTGTTTTGAGTTATTGAAACGAAAATTCTGACCCATGCTTTTGTTTCAATAATCCAAAACAATGTTCAAATTGGATAGTTTTGGCGTCTTTTTATTCTTCTCGACGAGTTATAAAAAAATATTCTATAACTTTTTTATGAAAATTTTAACATCTTTATAAAAAATGGAATTTTGTTCAATAAATTTGAATTTTGTTGTGTGTTGACGCGAAAACTTTGGAAAAGTTTAACAACATAACAATCCTTCAGTTTAGCTTCAAACATATAACTTTATTGACCAAAGTTGCTAAGGGTTTTGTGCTCTACAAGATAGGCTACTTGAAAAAAATTTATTTTCGTGGCCATGGATAACTTTAGAGCAAAGAAGAACAAGCCCAAATCACCTCACAAGTCACCGGACAAATCGGATGGCGCCGTGAAGGCATCAAATATCGTCGCAATGAGCTTTTCTTGGATGTCATTGAATATGTCAATTTGCTAATGTCACAACAAGGACAAGTGTTGTCAGCACATGTTGCAGGAAAAGTCGCGATGAAGTCATATTTAAGTGGTATGCCAGAATGCAAATTTGGTATCAACGACAAAATTACGATTGAAGGAAAAGGTCGTTCTGGGACGGATGATCCAGCAAAAGCGTATGAGTTTTTTTAAATGTTAAAAAATTTGCATAATTTTGTTTAGGAACCGTGCCTCGGTGGCTATTGATGATTGCCAATTTCATCAGTGTGTTAAGCTGACGAAGTTTGATACCGAACATGCAATTAGTTTTATTCCTCCGGATGGGGAATATGAGCTTATGAGGTAAATATTGTGCACTTTATTCCAAGGGCCTTGAAAGTTTTCATCGTAATTCTTGGTATGTGCACTTCACCCCTTGGATTCACTTGGGTCCAAGGGGTCCTGGACAGTAGCATAGCTAAGGAGATCCGTGGTCAAACGTGAACGGAGGTGGTAAAATTTTACCAGGAGTAGTGCAGTGTGCGCAAGGGGCGGGTAGTGCCGTGGGGAGAGGGGGTAACGCCGTTCTTATCACTAAAGCGTTACATCTTTTAGATATCGGACAACAAAAGACATTCAACTGCCCTTCCGAGTCATTCCATTAGTCCGAGAAGTCTCCCGAAACAAAATGGAAGTCAAGGTTGTGGTCAAATCGAATTTCAAGGCTTCGCTTCTCGCGCAGAAAATCGAAGTACGCATTCCAACTCCACCGAACACAAGTGGTGTCCAACTAATTTGCATGAAAGGAAAAGCTAAATACAAAGCCGGTGAAAACGCGATAGTTTGGAAGTAAGCATAAAATTTTTTTTTGCATTTCTTCATTTTATCATTAGGATTAAACGTATGGGTGGTATGAAAGAATCTCAAATCTCGGCTGAAATTGATTTGCTTAGCACTGGTGCTGCTGAAAAGAAAAAGTGGAATCGCCCACCGGTGTCGATGAATTTCGAGGTGTCAAAGATAAAAATTTTACGTGTGTCAAATGTGCCATTTTAGGTTCCATTTGCTCCATCTGGCCTCAAAGTGCGTTATTTGAAAGTTTTCGAAGCGAAGTTGAACTATTCTGATCATGATGTCATCAAGTGGGTCCGTTATATCGGTCGCTCTGGACTTTATGAAACAAGATGTTAAGTTGGGAATTAAAAAAAGGCATTTATAATAATTTATTGCATGCATATACTCAAAAACCTTTTGCGCTTTCAATTGAATCAGGGAAAGTGTATTGAAGCGAAAAGTCTGGTATCATAAAATTGAAAACATGTGACATTTGTGGTTCAAAAAATCGATGGAAGTGTAGTATGGGGTATAACCGGTCGAGGAAAAGGAAATACTTGCAATGAGCCATGAAACTTATTGTTTACAAAATTCGTTTCAATATAACTATCCCTGATTCAGGGATAATTATGAAAGCGTAGAAGGTTTTCGAGTATATTTAGAGCTCAAATTTATATAAGACTTTGTTTATTTTGTATCTTTAACCTTCCCATTCATAACGCTTTCGAAAGTATTTGATCGTTCCCTGGAACGTACTCGGCCATTTTGTAAAGTCGTCGGTCGAGGTTGAGGACCAACATGTTTGCTACTTACAATTCCACGGAAATTTCTTCGCTTCTCATCCAAAAATGTACTTCGACTCTGTTGTAATTTTTTCTTCTGAATCTCCATCTCATCGTCCTTTTTTAAATTATTTTTAAATTATTAACATAAATAAATTTTACCGGAACTCTCAATTTTAATAGCAAAGCTATCCGTTTTCGATCTTCCATAGGGATTGAATAAGCTTGTTGGTACTTGAGACGTGTTTGGGAATCGAAACTTTGTTCCATCATCATTATGATAGCGGACCATTGTCTGAGCCATTCGAGGCTATTCGCGGAAATATCCGTATAGGTATTGGTCATCATGGCAATAAGCATGTTTATAAGTAACATGGTGACTAGGAGCATGTAAATGATGAATGTAATCTAAAATATTTTCTGATAGTTAATGGAAATAGATTTGGTTGTTTTCATTAGTATGACCCTGATTCAGGGAATAAAGTTGGTATATTGATGCGAAAATCAAACAATTTTCTTTTTTTGCTCGGAAATAATCCATATGCGAGTAATTTTATACGGATAATCGATTGTGCGCATTTTGAAGAAATTATCTTAATCCTGATTCAGGGAATGAAGTTGGTGTATTTCCGGACGAGTAAATAAATTTTTTTGATTTTCGTGTCAATACATCAACTTCATTCCCTGAATCAGGGTCATGATAATTTTTTTTGAAAATATGTACAATCAATTTTTCGCATAAAATTACCCTCAGATGGATGGTTTCTGGGCGAAAATTTTTTTTCGATTTTCGTATCAATACACAAACTCCATTTCCTGAATCAGTGTTAACGAAGAGTTTTCAACTTTTGGCAATGATGCAATCGATTTTTCGCATAGAAAACCCCCCTATGGTCGAATCAGTTGCCCCAGAGCCCAGAATAGAGATATGCAAATACCTTTCCCAGTGTCGCCAGCCTACATTCCCCAAGCTGTTGATAAAACACAGTAAACTCCGTGAGTGACATCAAGAACATCCGAATAAACGACTCTGGTATATTATACATAATAGTTCCTTCTTCTTGAATATTAAAATTGGGGTCTCCTCTTCTATAGCCGAGAAAAATGATGTAAAATGCTTGAGAAAATCCAATGACAATAATCGAATAAATAATGAAAAAGCGACTCAAATCTCTTTGAATGATTTTGTATAGCATAAGAACGAATGGTCCAACCGATTTGAAGCCTCTAAAATATTTTTCGGTTGTACCATAATTTTCTGACATTTGCTATTTGCATGGAATCTTTAAAAAAAATGACGGAGCTCTTCCTCTGGGGCGACGTAATCAACAGGTTTCCAAAAACTGATACTTTTTTGAAGTAATGTTATGAAAAAATATCCTCTAAAGGCTTAGGCTTAAGCTTAGGCTTAATCTTAGACTTAAGCTTAGGCTTAGGTTTAAGCCTAAGCCTTTAAAGGATATTTTTCCATAAAATTTTCTTCAAAAAAGTATCAGTTTTTGGAATCCTGATTGCGTGTCCCCAGGGGGAAGAGCTCCAAAATGACTCCTATGGGGGTTTTTTATGCGGGGAATCGATTGCGCTCATTGCCGAGCCGCGAAAATTTTTTAATTTTTTCAATTTTTTCCAAGGGGTAAAAAATTTGAATTTTCAAAAAGTTCTCCAAATCGGCAAATTTTTTGTACCCCCAGGGTTTTTTGGCATAGAGAACTCGAATCTGAAGGAAATTTTTGATTTTGACCACAAGAAGGTACCCTATATACACCTTTATTTTCATCAGTTTTCATAATAAAAATAGCTTAAATCAGTATCAGGATAATTCTTTCATGCCTTAAAAATGCGCGCAATCGATCTGCAGCCTAGAAAACCCCCCTAGACAGCGGTTTTCCGTCGAAAATTCGAATTTTATTTCATTTTTGCTTCAATACACCCAACCCTTTCCCTGAATCAGGATCAGGGAAGCAACCAATACGCGCATTCAATTTTGTCACATAGAAACCCCCCCCCCCCACAGGAGTTATTTTTGTAATGATTTCTTGCAAATAGGACAAGCCAGAAAATTTTGGTACAACCCAATAATTTTTCTTGCTATTTCAATCCAACAATTTACCTGCAATAGAACAAAAATTTGATTGCAGTCAGCAAAATTGTCACTATCCATAAGATGTCTTCAAACGTATCCCAACATATCAAACGAAAGAAGAAACTAACTTCAACCAAAACACATGAAACCAAGAAAATGGCTTTGGCTGGAAATCCGCTCTAGAATATAAAATTTTGAAGCTGCTACACAATAGAGAGAGAGAGGCCACCTATGTGAAAAATTTTTTGAAAAAAAGTTTCCCTGATTCAGGAAAGGTGCATTGTATATTGAAGCGAAAAGTCGCAAAAATGCGCCTAAAAACGACCTCTGGTAAAAATGTGTGGGGAATCCGAATTTGAAATTTATCAAATTCCTCGGATTCAAGACAAGCTGTATATCGACGCGAAAATTGAACAATAACATATTTTGGACATTATAATTCAAGATAAAACCAGCTCAAACTTTTTGCAATATTATAGTTAACCAATGATTTAATCCGATTAACAAATGATTTTCTCGACTTTTCACGTCGATATACAGCTTGCCTTGAATCCCATGAATTTGATAAATGTCAGATTCGGATTCCCCGCACATTTTTACACCAAAAGGGGTTGTTTTTAGGCAAAAATCGCATTTTTTCGTCTTTTCGCTTCAATACACAGGCCTTCCCTGAATCAGGGAAGCGTTTTTTCGAAATTTTTTTCATTTTTGGCAAAAATTCGATTTTTTTACCAAAATTCGATTTTTGTATAAAATTCTATTTTTTGGCGTGACCCCACCCCTTATTGCGTAGTAGCTCCAAATTTTTTGTTAGTACTGGTCGACCAAATGGACATTTGATTTTACTGAAGGAAATTAAGTTTTTTTAGAAGGAATCAGTGCAATACGAAGCACAAACTGATAGAGATTCGGTTCAGCCTTGGCGTCTCACTGATTTTGTGTTCGAGAAATTGTTGGTGTAGCCTTTGTGTAATGCGGTGGCACGAATAATATTCTTTATTGAACAACGTTTCGGAGTTTACAAGTGGCTCACTTCATGAAGATTCTGTGTTCAACGAAAAAGCGCAACTTTCCTCGGTAAAATCATCGTTCGTGTCCATTTGGTCGGCCAGCCCTAATTTTTTTCAATTTTTCAAAAATATTCATACCAAGCTTAAGAAATACATTGCTTTTCCGACATTTTTTATGTGTTTATACATTTGTAAAAGGTATAACGTTGCTCCAATGACAACAAAAAAGTGTAAAATTGAATATGCCTAAAAATCTTTTTTAAATGAATTTGTGTATTGAAGAGAAGGGATTGGCATTATTTGAATTTGATCTGTGTATTGAAACGAAAATTTTTTATCAATTTTCGCACCGATTTTTAAAAATTTCATTAAAAAACATCCGTCATTTTTATATAACTCTATAAGACGAATAAAATGACACAAAAATTATTTAATTTGAAAATTTTTTTGGGTTATTGAGACGAAAACATGAATCAGGATTTTCGTTTCAATAGCTCAAGACAATTTTCAAATTGAATAATTTTTGTATCATTTTGTTCGTCTCATTTAGCTATACAAATTTCTACAATGCTCATTTTATGAAAATTTAAAAATTCAAAAAAGTTTGTGTATTACAACGAAGAGCTTGAACACAAATTCAAAATTTCAAACGCAATTATCTCGAAAATTACAACGATTCAGAACATGCTGTAAAAACAAAAAATGCTCCATTTTTCATGATCTTTCTGATTATCAACAAAAATTGGCAACTTTTTTCCCACTGTGCTGGTCCTTTAAGACCATCTTGTAATATTAATGTATGATTTTCCCAAAACTTCTCCTTCAAATCTGGACCAAAGTTACATCTCTGATCTATTCTTAGATTCTTACTTACCATAAATTTCGGCGTACGATTTACGCCTGATGGCTTTAATAAGCAAAAAAGTGAAATTCCATTCGCTTCTCGCTCGAATGGAGTCGGCCTTATAAAGAAACAGCAAAACATTAGTATGAAATAGATGACATAAAGTGCAAGTTGTTTAAACAGCCTAAAAATTTATTACATAAATTGTAATAGAAAAAAGTGAATTTCATACGCTTTTCTTCCATACGTAGTCCATTTCTTATGGACCAATTCCTCTAATAAACTCGGTAACAATGATAAATGTTCTTTCGAGTTTCCATACACAACAATAGCAAGTGTTGAGTTGCGGTTGATTTTTCCGGTCGAAGGTTCAATGGAATCCAAATGTTCTAGGGGGTAAGCTGCACACATTATGTCTCCATAGGTCCAGTAGACTTGTCTTTCTTCTTTGACTATGTGTTCGAACATCTTCAAATACGAATACAATCATTCTGACCATAGGAGCAAACAGTGGCGTACGAGCTCCGAAGTTTTAGCGGCGGCCAAAAATTTCAAAAAATCATAAGGGTCCCTCCAGGGATGTAAACGTGTACGGTTTTCGTGTAATTGTATTACACGTACAACGTGTAAGTGTAGTACACGTAATATACGTGTAAGTGTACTATACGTAGTACACGTTAAAATTGTGCTATTCGTGTACGTGTAGTACACGTAATACACGTGTACTACACGTGTATTACATTCGTGTACGTGTATTACACGTCCCATCAAACGTGTACGTGTAGTACACGTAATACACGTGTACTACATTCGTGTACGTGTATTACACGTCCCATCAAACGTGTACGTGTAGTACACGTAATACACGTGTACGTGTTATACACGTTAAAATTTTGTCTCTCGTGCACGTGTACTACACGTACACGTCCGATCAAACGTGTACGTGTAGTACACGCACACGTTAAAATTTTGCCACTCGTGTACTACACGTAATACACGCGTACGTGTTATACACGTTAAAATTTTGCCATTCGTGTACGTGTACCACACGTAGTACACTTGTAGTACATATTTGAAACGTACTCGTTGAAACTATTACTACTTTGATCAATTAAACGTGTTGGTAGAGCGCAAAAGATCCGGGAATCGAACCTGTGGGCCCCAACGTTGCTTAACTTGCAAGATCGGATGGTCTGGCAATTGCCGACCAGCGACACGTTTTACCTGCTTTTTAGCCAAATATGCAGCCAAAGTTAAAGGAGTTAATCCTTCTCTATTGAGGACGTGAAGTCTAGCCCCTAGGCTTAAAGCCAATTCGAACATTTCCTAAAAGATATCAGCTTGGTTTCTTTTAGAAAAATTATATATACCCAATTTTCATGAATGGTAGAAATGTGAAGAACAGTATTCCCATTCATGTCCTGCCAGTTCGGATCGGCGCCATGGGCACAAAGCATTCGGAAACATTCACATTGAGATAAAACAGCTGCAAAAGATAGGGGGTACTCTCCCCAGTAGAGATGACTAAAAATTAGTGCTTCTTCGATTTCCTTTAAAGGACCAGTCCACTCGGAAAAAACTTTAAAATTATATATTTGGAAAATTCATGAAAAATGGAGCATTTTTTGTTTTTACGTCATGTTCTGAATCGTTGTAGTTTTTGAGATAATTGCGTTTGAAATTTGTTACAAGCTCTTCGTTGTAATACACAAACTTTTTTGAATTTTTTGCGGAAAAAT